>CAEFZX010007294.1:0-23479 GCA_903066825.1 Alfaro cultratus | reverse complement strand
TATGTGTATCGCAGCTGTACCTGCAGTATAAGTTTTATAGCCATAAAATAGTTATTGAGGGTTGGATTGATTCAGACGGAGCACTACTGAAGGCCTAGGTGTGAAATGCACGGCCCGCCACTGGTGTAACGTGTTTCGTGTGCTGAGGAGCGATCACAGATTCGAGGTGAGGCAGGCAGTTCTCTTGCCTCAGAGCAGGGGGCGCTCATGATCCCAGACTTTGTGACTCCACAACTGCAGAGTAAGAGACAGTAACATCGAGCTATCCATACAGTAAAGTCAAGTTCAGCTATATATTTATAGTTTTCTCCTCTTACCACAGCAATCACGTATTAATAATCGCAAAATAAACATTAAGCCTAAAACCATAGTACTGCAATAGACTGAATGTTCTGCTCTTTGTGTGGGAAATATTTCAGTATTTCAGTGGGCGTTGTTGTCAGTTGCTATGGGAACGAGTCTGCGTGTAGCCTGGCCAATGCAGAGAGGGAGAAAGAGTGGTTTTGTGTTGTATTTTAACGTTTTTTTCCTTTGCTGTGGAGCACAGCACGAAAGTAATATCTACATGTCCAAGTTTGATTGAGTTAACGCAGTTATCCTACGGCGGCAGCGCGGCTATGCATGACATGTATAAGGATCGTCTTTTTGGCCTCCAGCGTTGTCCGCATGTGCGAAATTTCCTTATGTAATCAATAACATGCAGGGGGTCTATATTTGTAAATGTGATCATGATTAAGTCAGTGCCTCACCAGCTATGAACGTCACCGCACGTCACTGGTTGAAATCGTATGTATTCCTCAGTGGGATGTTCAAGTTTGTTTCAAAACATTGTTTTACAAATATTGAACAGAGGTGCTTCTCTAGGACCCTGTGTTTTGGATATCAGTAATACTTTTAAACAGATGGTTTTATGATTTTTTTTCCCATAATAAAATAAAAAGATCACAATAATTTCTGACTGACAGATTAACTCATTGTCTCATTGCAGCTTGAGTAAATTTTGGTCATGTCCACAGTCTTTATGTATTGTAAAGACAAACTTAGACTTTGCTCCACATTAACAAAAACCACCCCATCCCTACTTGTGTGAAGTAAAACAGTAGCATTAATAATATTCATTCTTGTTGCATTCTTGCACTGTATCTCATTAAACCATCAATGTCTGTGATGCTCTGTTTGAAAATGCTACCTTGGTATTTCAGTCTGAAAAGGGCATCTAGAATGTAAAGGGCAAAACTGTCCACAGAATGAGTATCGTTCGAGAATGCATATGTGCTTATTGCATCTCAGCATGTCTTCATTTAAAGAGCTATGTCTTGTTTTAATTGAGTACACAAATCCCAATGGCGGCTGGTCCATAGGGGGCGCCACCCTCCTTTATGTGAAGAAGAAGGGGGTCGGAGGGAATCCAAAAAGGATCTATAACATGATTTTTTTAAATAATGTATTTGCATATTTACCTTAATAGTGCGTGCCTAAATGTAATCTGCATTATTTACATAACCTTACCTGGTGAAAATCTCCCAACAGACTCCAGGTTATTTCTGGGCCGCTGTTGACCAGCGCCCCAAAAATGAAGCTAACTAGCCAATCCTGTATGGTGGCTAGGGAAAAATTACAAACATTTGGCCAATAAGTATCGCTGAATTTAATGTTTTTGGGGCTCTCAGAATCTCGCCCCTGCCATACTATGTTGCGACGTTTTGTGTTGCTTTGGTGATAAAGCTGATAATGGCGACACATGTTGCCGAGAGAAAATTGACCGAATCCTCCACCTTGAGTGACATTGCAGAGATTTTACAGGTGTAGTCGGTAAGCTACAACTTCTGTACCTCAGCATGTTTTATTGGTTTCAGCAACAACGTTGCTCAGGTCTTTTCCGTTGTTTATTTTTTCTGTTTATCAGCTGTTATCAGTTGTTCTTTGCTGCTAACCAACTATTATCATTGATGTGTGTTTTTTTTTTATGTTTCTCTGGTTAGCACAATTCCAAAGCTAAGTGTTAAGATTTATTTTTTTGTTGTCATTGATGACACTCTTATTTTCTTCTTTGAGTTTCTGCTGTTATCTTGCTTATATGAATATGAATTTTGGTGGGTCAAATGACCATTATGTGATTTTGCACAAGGAGGAGCTGAAGTCTTGTTTGGTGACTCAGATATTTGAACACATCTGTTATATTTTGCTGAGCACCTGAGAGTCAGATAAATCCAGAGGGATTGTTTGCTGTTGTGGTTTCAGCAGAACTAGTTAAACTTCTAGGCAATCATACAGTTTGGTGTTTTTTTTTTAGTCTAATTCGGTCTTAGCTGTTGACAGTAATTTAATAATTAATTTCTTTATGTTTCACAAGTCACTGAATTTTTACTTTAAGTTAATTTAACTCTAAATAGTATTTTGCTGTATGAAAAATGCTCTGTTATTGTGGAATTATAGTAATTTGAATCCTTATACTGGACTAGTAATGGAAATCTTAGATTTAATCTTTTGCCACGTCAGTCCTACCAATTTTTTTTTTCACCAGCCGCGACTGCAATCGAATACATTGTGTAGCCTAATTGTTGAGTTGTTGAACATCTATTGTGAATATCAAAATAAATGATAATTTTTTATTGCATTATTCCAAACACATTCAGTAGGCTTAAAATCTTGATTTACAGGTGGTGTTTTCCTGTTTTTTTGTGTGTAGTTTGTTGCCGCTTAAATAAAACAATAATTGTGCAAATTGTAAAAATATAACTTTTTTAAGCTTTCAATATTTTGTCAAGTAACATGACAAATTTCAATCTCTTCTATTTGCATTTTATGTAATACCAATATGAAGCTTTTCATAATTGTGAACTGGAAGAAAATTGATACATGGTTTTCAACATCTGTGTTTTACCTACATCTATTTTTATCCAACTTATTTATGTTCAGTCCATCGTTTTATAGAGAGTTTGGTACAACTGCAACCAAAACAGCTGTCTAAATTCACTGATAGGCAAAGACAGCATTATTCAGAGAAATAGCTTAGAGATCTGTGGAAACTCCGAAGCTGCTGCAAGATCCACAGCTCATGTGAAAGCATCTGTTGGTAGTACACAATATTCGTTATTCTCAAAAGGGGAGAATAAATGCACACCACGCATTTCAGATTTTTGATCGTAAAATAATTTGAAAACCATGTGTCGTTATTCTTTGACTCGATGCCACATAAAATCCCAACAAAACAATGAATGTGTACTGCGAATTAACTCTCATTTTCATCCTCATTTGTACCAATGTGCCACAGAGTTATATACCATGGTGCACTAATCCACAAAGGCACAATCAGTTATGGACATACTTACACTAGGATGCATAATCTATAAAAAAAAGACTTGTAAACTTTGACAAAAAAAAAAAAGCAAGCTCAAGGAGGAAAACACCATTAAGTAACAGTAGGAAACAGCCTGTTCCTCATGCTCTCACATTGATTGCATAACTAGTCTTTCCGGGCAGAGCAGCTTTGCCATAAATCACAGCTATTTTGTACATGCATGGCTTTGATTTCCAATCAGATAATATTACAATGATAGTGGCCTGTGATAAAATATCAGGTAGTATTTTTTTTTCATTGCAATATTGAAAACAACTGAACCTCCATATCTGCAATTCTTAATGGTTCCTGACGTCAGTATCTTTTGTTGTATAGAAAACTGAATCTCTCCAACTTTACTGGATATTTTTTCTAAGAAAGGTCCAATGTACTGTCACGTCAAGCTACACACTCGGACATTTTCAGGGACATTATTTTGCTCTGTGAGTCATTCGGTATCCTGATAAGCCTTGCACTTCAATTTAATGCTTAAAAAATACAGTAGCCCAACGAATGTAGCAGAATAATTTCTTTATTTATTCCCCATAATGAAATGATGTTATGGTATTAATCTTTTTTCCTAAAGAAAATATGAGGCTCAATAAAAAAGGCATTTCAAGTTATGCAGATGTTCCTTCTGCTGAGACAGTACATTGTTTATAAGGCTGGAGAAGGGACCAAAAGAACTAATTTACCTGTAATATTATTATTATTATTACTGTTTTTTAATGACGAAATATGTCGTCAAAATTATATTGAAACTTGTTGGTGAGAATCTAGCAGTGGGAATATGAAAATCAATCAGTTCAAGTGTTACAAGTGATTATATATATTGTAAGTTCAAGTAACAGGAAGTGTATTAGCAGGAGTTTGTTTTTAGTTGGATCTAATATGCCTTTTGATATTGAAAGGAATGACTGTTTGCATGTTAGATATGCCACTGTTAGATCTAACCATTCACCTTATCTTAACAAGGGTCTGTGATTATTTCCTTGTAAATAAAAGCTACAATTATAATGTAAATGCATGACTGCTAAAACCAGCAAAGATTTTCATAGATGAAATTAAAAAAAAGTTGTAATAATCTGGAGGTGATTTTATAAAACAAAGACAGATGATGTGCATTGTCAGACTTTGCTCACAAGTGACTGATTGAACAACCAGTCACATAAAAAACTACTTTTTATGGAAAATAAATAGTCCTGCTGCAATTTGAAACACTATATTGACCAGAAATGCTAAATGTATACAGTCAAAACTTATGATTTTTTTTAAATTGACTTATTTAATCAATTTTAAATCAAAGGATCTTAAACATGGCTTCCTAATAATGCAGGAGAGAAGATAGTGTAGTTGTAAAAATTGATGATTTCATATTTAATTTTTAATTTTTAGAATAAAATGATAAAATGGTAGCAGTTTTATTGATCAGTTTTAGTATGTACTGTAAGTATATATGTAAGATATAAAATTTAGTGTCACCCTAAGATTATTATTCTTTCACTAAATAAATACTTAGACAATCCCCTTTCAGACATAGACTGCGGTTTTCCTAGTAACTATAGAGAATTATCAGTTTCATGTTGGTGTTTGTGAAAGACTCAAGTGCAGGCAGTGACTGTGGCAGAACAGAGTTTGCCACAATCACTGTGGAAACCTTACAGGGATGTTGTATGAAGAGCAGGTCATGGAGTTCAGACAGAATAACAGAGGAATCCAGCAAGGAACATTATATGAGCCTAAATACAGAGGCAGAGGTGGAAAATGGCAAACAAACCAAATGAGCTTATCAGAAGAAATGTGGAATAGATTTTACAGAATGAAAGCAGAGAAATCGAGGAATGGAGACTAATTAACACAAAGCAGCTGAACAAAGATTCAAAATGGACTACAAACCCAGGGAGAAGACTTAGATCTAACAGGAACAAATCCAAATGCACAAATAACATTACAGAAGAATAAAGTAGAAAACTAAATACAAAGGAATTAACTAATATTTCAACACCTTGCTGACAATGTCAAGCACAGAGAGACTGAATATGGTAAGACTTATGGAACATAAATGAACTACAACAAGTGAGGGAAACCCAGGTGCAATTGAAAACAAAAACCCAAACACCCAAGGATCATAAACACATTTTCTACTCTGTACAGTGTGATCAGGCATCTACTTAATTTGGTGTTCTGAGAAAAATGAAATATGTCTCACCTGTACATCTTTTCCCCACAATTTTCACATGTTAAATCCAGATGCATAATATAACTACCACATGTGAAACACTTGTTGCTAGGCCATATAATTTGTATTTGTGAAACATTAGAAAACATTTCACATGTGGTAAAATGCTTAGCCACAAAATTGAACTTCCAGATGTTTCACATTGGGAAACACCTCACCTACAACTCCCACCTTATCTACTGTTAATGTTTTCCCCACACTACATCATATGATTTCCACAATGGAAACACATATGGAAAAACATTATGTTCTTTAAGGTTTCCAAATGCAGTCATGTTTTATTAGTTTTAACATCAAGACATGTTTTATTTCTTAAAAAGTTCATTGTGAGTCTCGTAAACACAGATTGAATGAACCTGGGAAATGCTGTAATATCTTGAGCTAGAAGCATTTGCTCACAGTTTTTTTACAGACTGACTTCACTATTATTCATATAGAAATGCAGTGTTGTCAGTAAAGAAAACAAGTGAAATAGGTTGTAGAATTACCTACAAATTGGAAACCTATAACTACTTTAATCTTTCACACTTCCACTTGTGAAAACAAGTAAAAGTGTTACTTTTTTATGAAATAATTGTACTGTGACTCTTTCTGAGAGCTTACAATTTGTATGTATAGTGCACTGTTGATCCAGCTAAATTCATTAAGTTGTTGTTTCTGGCTTTTGTTCTGCTAGGTTTCCTTATAGGAATTATAAGGAAATTCCTATAAGTGCATAGTTATCAAACAATGCACTTAAGGCATTGTTTGATAATGCACTTAAGGCATTATCAAACAATGCCTTAAGTGCATTGTTTGATAATGCACTTAAGGCATTACCAAACATATAATGTTTGATAACAATATTATCAAACAATGCACTTAGGGTGCATTATTTGATAACTACGATCAATTTAAACTATGTGACTGAACTAAATTGTTTATTTCTTGGAAAATGTATTTTTGTGACATGTCAATCTGAACTGAATACTGCGGATCTCAAAGGTATAATTTCAGGGTTTGAAATGTAAAAAAGTGAAACGATTAGAAGATTTCTAAACTTTTTCCAAATTTCATACATTTATTTTTCACAACACGACAGAAAAACAGACAAATAAGTTTAACATCAAGAAGTGCAAAACCCTAGCTGCATTTACTTGTTTTCACACCTGAAAGCAAACTTACTTAGAGGTTTTAGTAGAATTTTCTTGAAATCTGCTCCTTTACATCCTTTAGACAAAGCCATAATTTGCACAGAGGGGTCAAAGCATGAAATTAATATGATTGTAAAATGTACAATAAGAAAATAAATTATCCAAATAATAATTGCTTCATTTCTTCTAAATATAGTCAGTATTTCGGAAAAAAAAGAAAAAAGTTTGACAATAAGACTGCAAAACTCGATGTTCCCTAACTGATTGAAAAAGGGAACACCAGGTGGATCAGTGGTAGAGCTTATATTCAGAGGCTACAATCGTCAATGCAGCAATTATGGATCATGTTTTGTTAATGAAATCCCAACAAATTATTGCAACATTTGTGTTTGTAATGTGAAAAACTTCAAGAACGTTGTATGAGCTGAAGAAAATCTGTTTATCAGATTTATGTTGGTCTGTGTTGCTATGCCTGCTGCTTTATTTTGCATTGTTATAAAGATGGATTAAACTGAAAACAATCTAAAAGCAGTCGTCATTTCTCTCTTTTTTTTAATATTTCCCCAGAACCTATTATATACGCACCATACTGTGCCGCATTATGGTGTGGATGAAGTTAAGGATGGAGATGGATTCCCTTTGGATACGACTACGAAGAATGCCCCGTGGCTTTTGGTTCATCCTGCTGTTTGGCGTTGGAGGTGCACTTCTCTTCCTTCACCTAGAGATCCTGTCAGAGATGTTCCTACAGCAAGGCCCTGGTTAGTCTCTACTTTCTCTAACATTTTTTTGTTAAAGTTTGATAAGAATGTTTGTAGAGGAATACTTACAATCAATCTCACCTGGATGCGATATTCTAATAAAGATGGATTAAACTGATAAACTTTCCAAATAGAAACTAGTCTGTTGAAAAAATCTTACAAAGCTGAGCTTGAAATATATACTTTATTTCAATTACACAGATATTTCCTTGCATAACTTTAATCTGTGTGTAGGTTTAGATATGCAGACACTTAGAAATGCACATAATGCCTATTCAACAATGTTTATGTAAGTGTGAGAGAGGAAAATATGGCAGGATGTCTGTTGACCCTGGTCTCAGGGCCTTATAATCCATCATAACTAATCTGTTGTGTTGTCTCCTACAAATTTACAACTCGGAAACACTCATATCCTTTATTGGCTCATGTTGATAGTTTACATCCTGCTCATCTTAAAGATCTCCATGGTGTCCATTGTTCTGTTGCATAATGGAAAGGATGTATAAAGCAGACAAGAAAAAGCATAACAGCATTCAGAACTGGTTTTAGGTCTATTTGTAGATTTTTAGAACTAAAAATTATATTTAGGATTTTTATAGCTTTAGAAATTAATTGGTACGTTTGAAATTGTTAACAAAACCTGAAGGCAAATCTTCTGGAACTTAGGTGTGTTTCCACAGCTGGATCCTTTTCCAAAATCCAGGGTAATTTTCTGGTTACAGGGCCCAGCTGTTGTTTGGAGTATAAATCTACCCCAAACAACAGCCTTGATAGCGAGGTAGTGCATACTTTTTGATAGACCCTGTACTATAGGTAGAGTTTTGTTTTTGTTAGATAGTGACTGGCTAAGTATTATGTTTCAGACAAATCCCAATTTAAACTTCTGCACAGTTCATGTTTTGTGTTAACTTTTAATTATAAAAGAGGAATAATTGGTGTTGGCTTGCAAACAAAACAAATATATCATGTGTAACCTTTAGATTCAAATACCTTCACAAGATCAGCTAACAATTTTGGGAATAAATAGAGCGAGTCAAAATACAGCTTCAACAAGGCTTATACTGTCAGATTGTCTGAATAAAAAGTGTAGCGAACACTAAAAGCGTTAGGATCCAAAAGGTTACCCTGTAAATATTTCAAAAACACTTTTTTTTAATAGATACAGCATGTGCCAGTGACTTTACTTGAGTTTATAAAATATAAAAAATAAACTGAAAATATATGGAACTTTTCTAAAGGCATCACAAGTATGGGTAACAAGTTTGAGAAAATATATGTTCAAAAAATAAAACAGTTTAATCAGAACGAATGTGGGAGGAATGATGAAATTAGTCACCGCATTGCCTGACTTACTTCAGGAATGTTAGGAAGATTTATAAAAAATGTCCAACATGAAATGTATCTTTTTCTATTCAAAGTTATTTCCAGATTTAATTTCTAAATGGGGAAAACTTTATCTTAAAATTGTGACACAGCCTGACCCTGTTTAGTGCTGTTTACTCCCAGCACTAAAGAGATTGGGGCTTTAAGCAGCCATAATGGATGTGTAAAACTAAGCTGGTTCATGTCTTAGAAAAAAAGAGATCAGCTATGAGCTTATGCACATCTTTGGCTTTGCAACAACACTTTCAGCTAAATGAAATAAAGCATTATTTCTGTGCCTCTTCTTTCGTGTCTACTTTAATGCTTAAACCGTTTATGAAAAACAATCCCTTTTACCTAAAATTACACAGAAATTAGATTAAATTATGAAATCTGCTAGCTTTACTGAATTTATATGTTGTAAAGCAACAGCTGAGAAACACATCAAACAGTTTTTCCTGGAGATAAAATTCTCACCAGCATAAAGCCAGCAATCCTCTGAATATCTACAATATCATGTGTCAAGAGCACTGAATCATTACAAAGAGGAGCAGTGTCACACTCCACAGCAACAAGAGCCACTTATCCAGAGTGCAATCTCCCCAACCCTTTAATATTCACTCGATCAGCACAAGCTTTCAGGTCCAATTTTGCTTCCCCCCAAAAAAGTGGAGCTATTACAAGAACACAAACATAGCAAAGACCCAAAATCACACACTAGACACTCTGCAAAAAAACCCCAAACTATTATGTAAGAAACTAAAAGAGGTGACAACTTTGATTCAATAACAAATAGTTGGTTGGAGGAAACATACCATGATTAGATCAAGTAGATATGCATTTTGTTTTCTCTGTGCTGTTTGAATAATAAAACATCTGGAAGGTAAGCTCCGGTTTATAGTTTTGGTCAGAATTGAAGTGATGGAAAATGACTCACTAATATGGAAGTGTGGATTAGAGCTCTGCAGATGCAAACCAAAGTTCAGATCTGGATCCAAAGACTTACTACAAAGTTAAGCAAAGTATTTGAGGGATTTTACCTACCTAAAATTAAAATTAGATCACAGACACACTTATTGATTGACCATAAGCATTTTCTTCTAATTAAAACAGTGGCTGATGCCAATCATCCCAAGCTCTCATTTCAGGCAAGCCCCCAATTTTACAAACTCAATGTAAAGGCAGAAAACTAATTCAATTCAGCTCAAAAATACTTTATAAATCCCAAAGGGAAATTAAACATTGTTGTAACTCATTATGTCACAAGCAATGTACAACAGTTGTTATAGATGGTGATGGCTAGGGGCAGGAAAGGTCTCCTGTAATTGTCTACTTTACAGTTAGAGGTTCTGAAGAAGCCTCTAACTGAAGATAGTATGTTTTTCATGACAGCCTGATGAAGGGACTGTTTAGGGTTGTCCATAATTTTCTTCATTTTATTAAGAATTCATATTTTCACAATCATCTTCATAGGTTCCAGAGCAGTCCCAAAACATAGCCAGCCTTCTTTATCAGCTTGTTGAGTCTTTTAAGTCACTGAATCTTGTGCTACAGGTTAGGCTAAAACTAACTTGTATTTAATTTAGCCCAAATAACAGATTGAAGTATGTCAAGCAATAACTCAGTACTACTGTAATGCAGGCATGAGTAAAACGTTGGTGGAGGAAAATTCAAAGAAAAGCTGTGTGGTGCATTGGGATTGAGAGATTCACTCTCTGAACTCATGAAAGACTGAGGCACTGAAGCTTTATAGTGGAAACACCAAGCCAAGTTCATCTAATATGATGAAGACCCATTCACACCCACTGAGTATCTGCAACATATCTGCAAAAATATAAAAATGTAATTTCTTGCATAAATCCAAAGTGGAAGCAGGAAGCTAAAAAATGATGAGCTAAAAAACTGGAGGTGATTATTATGAAATGATCTAAACTATTTAAGTACCGGTAGTAGTAGCATTTTACTCATAACCTGCTCAAAAAGATTATATCTAATCACAAGACAAGTATATTCCTGGAAAGAGGTCAACTCTTTAAAAAAGTCTTGACACACAACCATGCACATGCATACCTGAGAAACACCAGTTAAACTAAAAGTCTTGTTTTTGGACTGATGAAACCAGAGTACCCATGCACACACAGTGCTAATGCTGGGTCTCTAACCCAGGACCTTCTTACTGAAAGGCTAAAAGCCTGTGCTACCAGCTGTACCACTGTGCAGAAAAAAACCTACATTAAAGTTAAATCTAAAGTAATTATCAAATTGTGAAAATAAAAAAAAGCTGTGAAATTATTCTTTGGACGCAAATTAGTTATTTTATCTCATTTGACTGCTAGCTAATTTTTTTCCAAAGGTATATTATCAGTTTTTAATGAGATTTTTCTGCCTAAGCACATCCTTTTGTTTCTTCTACTTCACTCCTACTTTAATATTAAAGTAAGAGTTTCACTTTCCTAAATCATGCATGAGGGACTGTGTGCTGTATAAAGAAGGCATTGGCAACACTGCCTTCACAGCCTCACTCTCTGAAGCACAATGAGCAAGCAGTATCTTGCCTTAAGCTGTGGTGCTTCACCCTTGCAGAAGCTCATATCTAATAGAGCTGAGTTCTAATACATTGGGTGTCAGCTTTTATCTTCCTTCCGTTCTTTCTCTAGCTCTTTATTTGGTTTGTTTCTGAGAGTCTTGTATCCCCTGCATTAGATGGCCTGTATTATTGTAGTTGGAAAAACTGCTCTTTAAAAGCCACGAGTCACCTACTGATCTTTGCTCAATAATTGTTTGAGGACAATTCCGGGAACAGCAGCCACTTTCTCACAGAGCTGTTTGGATAAATTTGCACCACTGGGCATTTTTTTTCTTTTTCTTTTTTTTGCATATGGCTTTGGGAATGATGACCAGCTGCTTTAGGGAGTAGAAGCTCTGTATGTTTGTCACCTCACGTGGCCCAGCACAGAACTGTTCACAAAAGGAGGAGAGAGGAAAATGTGCGCTTAGTAGAAAGAAAGTTTTTTCTGTTATATGCAATCTTTGAAGTACATTGCAAAAAGTATCCTACATTAGCAGTTCATTACGCCTTGACACTGCAATCCTTTTAAATATATTTACTTTAAATTTACTTGAATTATATCTAACGACTCATCCACGCACTTCTCTTGCTTCCAACACACCTTTGAGGTGTATTATCTGTATCGCCAGTGACATGCAGTCAGAAAGCCAATTTGAGAGTAGAAGGAGATGATGTACAGCACAGAAGGTGTAATCAGTGCCAGTAACAATCAAACAGAAACAACTGAGATTTGACTCACTTAGTAAATATTCTAGTAATCCATTGATAAATATTATCCAGAAACAAACAATGCTGCTAGAATGACCCATTTCCAGATTTTTCAATCCAGCTGAATGTTGGCTCAAAATACGCCATTGCTGATGACATAAAGAGTCATTGGAAATGTTCTATTTATTCATATTTACAATACCATAATCTAAAACTGCCGACAGCCTTCTTAGTATTATTTGAGGACATTTTTTAATGTCATATTTGCAGATGATATTATTAAAATAGGTCTGCATGATGTTAGGAAGACGTCCAATTGTGAAGACTAAAGGACATCCTCTTTTTTCTCTCTTTTGTATTGTTACGTGTCTAGATGTCCATCAGATACATGTTATTGCTATCACCATATCCCTTAATAGGTAAAAACGGAACAAGAATATATATGTGTGTGTGTGTGTGTGTGTGATCTCTATAATTTGAGATCTGTTATGTTCACATATGCACAAATGTTTTCTATTGATGCATTCATGATAAATAATTCATCTAGAGTGAAAAGTCTGGAAAACAGGTCCAATCTATAGTACATGCAGAACTGTTCAGAAGTGAACCGTACTGACGCATTTCAGGAAACTATAGCAGAATTTGGATCTGCTTGTTTTTCACTAAGCCTGTTGTGTTATAACAAAATGAAACATAAAATTCGTTATTTGTACTTCTGGATATGTCAAAGGATGTAATAGTGGAGAATGTAAACAAAAGCAAGAGGCAAAACCAGAATCATGTCAATAAGTTTATTTAGCGATTTTGAGACTTTTGATTTCCTCTTATGAAACCAAAAATTGTTCTTGTATTCACTCAAAAGTGACAGTCAAATCAGTTTCTGAAACACCTCCAGGTTTATACAGGAAATTTAGGATTTATTACACACAATCACTCTTCCTTGTCTCAAACTAAAATTTGTATGTTGAAAATCATATCAGCAAAATTGCCAATAACAGTGAGGAGAAGTGTTTAACTTCTTTGACTTTCAAACAGTATTTAGAGAATCTTCACAGGCCTGATAAAAATGTAACATGTTGTTACAATATCTCAACTTGTAACACATTTAAAACTTTCACTAGCCTACTTTTCTCTTTGACCTAATAGTGTTTAAAACACCAGCCTTCTGGTGTCTTCAATAATTATGTTCATTTTGTGTCGCTCCGCATGTCTGATGTCTTTTGTATCTATAGGGGGTGTTGTTGGTAAAGCCTAAGGCTTTGTAAACCTTCAATTCACTAAATGAATATTGTAGAGAAGAACACAGAGCTAAATTAATTATATATACAGGATTTACAAATGTAGTTTTCCATTCATTTAAACTCCATTATGGCACTCCTTCAATAAATTGTAAAGGGAACTAAAGGGGTCAGGTCTCTTTGAAATAGAAGCTGCATCACCAGACTAATGTTACATCAACATTTTATTATGTAGCATCAGATTTAGGTCTCACTTTCTACTCAGCATAAACGTGAAATTCATCATCTCACAACTGGAGAGAATCAAAGGCATGGATGTGGTTCAGGTTTTGTTTTTAGAGGGATCTGACAGATCATTCATGTTCATTACATTAAACTCATTCAGTGACTTGGAAAAGTTTTCATACCCCTTGAACGTTTTCGTTTTCCATATTACAATCACAAACTTTATTCTATTTTATTTGGATTTTATCTACTAATATATTTGCATTTGTCTCTAGATGCACAGCTACACTGGGCCTTTTCAGAGAGAAACAGGCATAGAACGCCCTCTGCTATCTCCTCACTAACCTCTGTCCATATCAACTGTGCAAGGAACTGGGTTTTATGCATGAAGGAAAAATTTGATCTCTCTGTCAGAGGTCCAGTAATCCCTTAAGCCTTTTCTGTTTGCTTCTTCCAATTAAGCTGTCTCTTAATGTAATTAGACTGTGGTGATGGCCTGTGCTGCAACAGGTCACCACTTCACTCATAAGAAAGTCCACCAGTGAATGTTAGTGGATCTCTGTCGGTTTTATTTTACCTTTCTCCTTTCATTGTGTGGGTAAAGCTTCACTAACAAAGGTTGCTTGTGTTGCTCAGGCACAGGTTGTGGTTCTCCCAGAGCACAAAGAATGAAAAGATGCAGGAAATAATACCTGGTTAAAGAAATCCAATTACATTGTTTTGTAAAACTTTAAATGCAATTCTAAACCTGTTGGCACAAAAAAGCCAGTAAGAAGAGCTTTGCTGTAATTCTTGGGATCATATATATGGCATTTTGTATTTGTAGTGTAACCCAGTCCCAATTACAACAAACTACCATCACACAGTGAGTTTCTTTCCATGGTCACCTCAGGTGGCAGGGAAACCTTTTCTATTGACACCATGGTTGCACTGAAAAAGGAAAAAAAAATAACTCATTGTTATCATGTGTCTGCATCACTGTCTCCTGAGCTTCCTCCAGACCTAGGTCATGCCAATTGGATATAAAATGGAGCAGCTCAGAGGCAACAGAAAGGTTGTGTGGTTTTCCATTAACATTAATGCTGGGGGTTGTGCCATGGGAGCCCTGCAACCTAATCTGTTTACCCTGCCATCTGATCCTGCCAACAGATTCTGAAACAGATTTTATTTTCCACATTCCAAGTCTGGCTAAGATTAGGGGGGCAAAAACCCCAACAATAGTAGAAAGAAGTTTTAAAAGCTTTTAAAAAAAAAAACAAATTTTTTTCCTCAGAGTAAGATTTTCAGAATGAATTCAGAGCTGAATCAACAGTTTACATCAATCGTACTGTTAAAATAATATCAAAATATAAATCCAGGAAGTCTGAGATAACCTAAATAATACTTTGTAGGAAGAGAAATGATGTGGATAAAAAAAGAAACGTTAAGTTAGAAAGAAAAGTATATCCTGTGATATTTCATATTACTGTCAGCACTGAAGCTGCAGATCCCCCTCCTGAGCAGCAGCGCATAGCTTACCCATCCTGCTGATGGTGCTGGGACTTTCAGGTTGCCCTTTTGCAAAACACCATGCTGAGAAGCCTTCTAAGTTCCAAAGGAAATAGAACATAATGAGTCCAGACACAAGGTGGATCCAACAGTGAGATTGATTAAAAAAAACCAAACCTATTTGTACGCAGTGATCACAAATATTGCCTTGTGATGCTCTCATTCCTTTCCATTGCCAACTAAGGCATTTTGTGTGACTGGTGGGGTTTCTATGTCCTAAGTAAAACAATAATCTAAGTAGGTGTATATGAGATGCAAGCAGGGAACTGCCTTACAAATAGGCCAAAATGAAATCTTTAGTTCACATATGACACTGAAGCAGAGCTCAATGACTGGTCTTCATTGACACAGCATGAATTCATTCTCTTAAATTTGACCTCCATGTGAAAAATATTTATGTCCAATAGAGAAGACATAAAAAAAAAACCCCGTGAGAAATTCAATGCAGAAGGAGAGCATAACTTTACAAAAGTGACATTTTTCTCTCTAAAATCTACAATAGAAAGCTAAATTTGTTGCAGCTTAACTTGCACTGTAAGTAAGCTAGCACTCTCTTTGTCTCCTTTTTTGAACACTCACTAAATGATTCAATATTTTTATCTGCAGCTGGCTTTTATCAAACAATACCTAGTAATACAACTTTTCTGAAATTCTTTTAACCTCATATTATATGCTCCTCTTGTCTCCTTCTCATTGTAGTGCCCTCTTCTGGCAGAAGTGCCATAGTATGTTGAATTTATTCTGGTGATGTTTTTTGTGGTGGCAGTGATACATAAACAGTAAATTTGTTTAAAGGAGATTAAAAAATACTTTAAACCACCACTATCAGAGCTAGCATTTTATAAAAGTTAGAAGTTTGCTGAAATTATTTTAAAGTAACACAAAATTTTACTGGAGTGTACAGAGTAAAGAAGCAAATCAATAATTTCTACCAGCCTGAAACCTTTCCTGAAAGTTGGTGGAAATATCATTTATCTGTATGCTTGTCTGCATAGCAAAACGTTGACAGCGGAGCTGATTTCATCAGACAGCAGTGGTGTGTTGCATAAGCTTTATGATTTTTCCAATGTTATCACAGCATCCGTGTGAGTCTGTTAATATCAAACATAATGTTTCAGTCAGAAATCTTGTATTTAAAGCTGCTAACAGATCAAAAAACTAATTTCAGGAAAAAAGTGCTGAAAGTTTTAGCATTGCAGACATCTTCAAGTGGTGTGGGAATACTACAGACTGGAGGAGACACAGAGAGAGTGGGAGGAGTGTAAGAGGTTATATAACCACTGTTCTCACCAAGGAAATATCTTGCAGCCCAAAAAGCAAAGGAGTGATAGTAAATGCCATTGTTCAAGGTTGCTGAAGTCATTATACTGTCAGTGAAGGAAGGTTTTACAAGAATGCATATAGGGTTACATAATTATATTATATAATATAATCATAGTGTTCGTTAAATATTCTAATAAAATATTACATTTTTAGGCTTTAACATCTTTACATTTTTTAGTTTTCTGTGATTGTTGTAGAACGATAAAATCATTTGTTCTGTAGTTTTCTCTGGATGGATCACATTTATGCCAAAACCCAATGTTTATTGTTCTCACTTTTTTTTTTAACTTCTGTTAACTCCAACACATTAGATGTTGACTGAGTAGAAGTCTTGAAGTGTTAAGGTGTGTGGAGTTCCCTTTGAGCCACTCTGTCATCATCAAATTGGGCCTGGATGTTGAAAGAAGTGCAGTGTTGTTCAAGCTTTTGGGTGGAGTACGAAGTTCACCCACACCACTCTAATCATTCTTAAGCAACGTTTTATTGGCTGTCCTATTTTGTGAAGGCATATATCCAAATTATGATGTGAAAGGTTTTCACATCATTATAAATTGAGATACACCAACACCCACCTACTTTCAGTAAAGTTTGATGTCGGCTATGTCCAAGAGGCGCCAATTTAAGTCATTTTGAAACCACGCCCCTCTGCGTGGCATCTGCATAGACCAAATATTCTGCACCACGCACCTCTGAAAATTGTAACTACATGGACAGTTTTGTGTGGAAGAACATGGCATTAGATCCTCTTGGTAGAATTTCACAAAGACAAAAAAGTTTATGGAATCACTTGTGTAGGATAGCAATGAGTTGTTGGCATGGTCTCATGTCCCCCAGACACTAATTGTATTAAAAGTATATTAGATGTGCTAGAAAAACAAGTCTGATAGCAACGCACAGCTTCAGGGATTTGTGGACTTCATGTTTTAAATGTCAGGAATTTCGATTTTGTTATCCATCTATTTAGCTGTCTGTAAGGTCATAATGTTTTGCTTAATTGTGATGGCTACCTTTCATGTAAATCTTTTAGTGTTGAAGACAAATGCTTTGACAATGAAGTAAAAATATTTATTTATCATAGTAATTTTTTTATTCCAGAGGTAAATTTGTGCATAGGAAAATTTTTAATTTTGAAGTACACTATTTGAAATTTAAATAAGAAATCTCTACTGTACTTCTTAATATAGTAATTAAGAATTTATAGTTTGAAATCCATTAGCTTACCCAATTAAACATTTTCTCTGGTGGCGCCAATGACATTCGGCTTGTTCCAGATAACATCTGTTCTCAAACCTATTTTGGCAAGTTAGTTTTTGTGCACTAAAGTTTTGTAAAAAAAAAAAAAGAAAAAAAAGAAAAATAGATTTTTAAAGTCTTTCTCTCAGTGTAGATGTATGGACTATTATTGTACGACAACCATGCCATTCTCCTCCTCTGTTAGAGTCATGGTTATTGTTCTGAAAGGGATTCCATATGATTGTTCCTGGAGGATAATCCTTGCTTCAGGAGCAGCGATCCATCCCCGCAGACTGAATCCGCTGTGCTCATTATCAAATCAGACTTTAACCCATCCCCTGTCAGCCAGTGAGACACATTGAATGGATATCATTGTGGAAGGCTAAGACTTCCATCACTGTAATCCCTCTACAAAGTATGGACACTCTTAGAGAAAGATGAAAAGAGTGGCCCATTCACCATGTGTGTCATTGCAGAGGGCACAAGGAATGAAGTTACTCGAATCAGTGGCCTGTGCTGCTGATTCCTCAGCCCTCCCTCAGTCAGAAAAGAACAAAAGATTAAGCCCTCCTACTATCCAAGGTGATAACAAGCTGTCAACTTCTAAAATGTAATCTGCTGACTGCTGGAGGAAGTGGTGGTGTCAGTGGAGTGGGCTGCCAGCTGATGGTTATCTCCTGAATGGCATGCCACTGATGGAAAGAGCTGTGGCCCTGCTGGCAGATACATAAAAGCCACTTCTGTCTGTGTCCAACAAAGAGGTCTGCATGGGCAAAGGAATCCATACTGAGCCAATTTTCAACATATTTATATACACATACCCCCTCTAGACCTCCCATCACTCTCTGATGTGAGCCACTAAGAAAGGCCAATGGAAATGATAAAAGGAATGAATAGCGCCCAATAGACTTGGGATGATAAGGAATTACCCCCTGACAATGCTGACAAGTGATGGGATGCTCCCCTCTGTCAGCATGCCTCTGGAGTCCCTCCACTGTGTCTAAGTCCAGATTGCTAAATGTAAAAGCCATATTGCTGCCAACACTACACCCTAATGCACCCTTCAGTGAATACAAGGCTGTGATATGGGAGCTCTCATCACGTTGCAGCCAGTAAAGCAATCCAAACTGGACATGGTCCAACCTTCTAACAAGGGTACTGTCAAACAGCTAATTGCCTTCACCTAGATTATCTTTCTGTCTCTCATCAACCTTGTTTTCCCTTTCGGCCACTTTGTTTGTTCCTTCTAAATGTTAAAACTTTAAAGTAGGTTTTAAATTACCCAGAGTTTATGCAAGGTGGATAATAAAGCACATAGAGGCATCTTAGATCATAGTAATTATTAATACTGACAAGCTTTTATTGACATGTCAAATCTCTGTGTGGGTTGTCTCTTTGATAGGGTAAAGGATGTCATTTTCTTATTTGTAGAAAAAGCAACTGTACATAGTTATTTGAAAAAGAAATACTTTGTCAAAAATCATGTCAGTCTGTTTAAAATTGGATTCCTCCACTTAACTGTTTTGACAATAAATAGGTTCTCTGACTTGTTTTTTGTCACCCAGAGAAAATCCCTTTTTAGACTTTTTTGTCTTTGGATACCATGGATCTTATGGTGCGTTTTGGTATGAAATTCTTTACTTCCAGAAGGCGTTTGAGTAAATTGCCAAGACAACAGATTGTCATGGCACCAGATGATAATGGAAATGACAGGTCTTTTTGCAGAAAACCCCCCCCCCTATATAGTTACACTTTAATTTATGTATTAATTGTGGGATTTGTGTATTTGAACTATACTCTCTTGCAAGTATGCTGATTTAAGGGCTGCAAAATGACTAAAGGTCTGTGGCTCACAAGTCTCATAAACTATCTTTGTGTCATAATCAGAGATGAAAGTAAACCTTGTAGGGGCAGATAATTTGAGTAAAGGATCTGTTGTTCCTTCTGAATTAGGGTGAATAAAGGACCAGCTGTTGGTCCGAGCCACGTTTCTATTACGCGGCTTTACAAATGTGTAACAAGAAATACAATTAAAAACACATTCATGTGAAATTACCATAATAACCTGATATTGGCTGGAGAGTGCAATGTCTCCCCTTTCAGAAACCGTTGGAATTTTTCAGATAGTGCAAAGTGTGGCGGAATTACTGTACTGCAAATTTGACTGGATTGCAGGTGGAGCGTTTAGGATTTAAAGGTTTAAAGGTTCACAATTTCGAACTACTAATAGTACATCCAAACCTGTTTTCTTGCAGAATTATAATAATAACCATGCAACTGATTCCCAGTTGCATGGTTATTGTTATAACCTTCTTGATTTTTCAATGACAATGGTATACATTTATAACCTACAGCAGTAGGTTCTATTGCATGCATCCAATGTGAGAATGTTAATAATTTGATATTTGACTTGAACTTGAAAAAACTGACTTGTGAACTTGTGATTTGTTCTAAATACATATTATTACATGCAGACAAAATACTGGTTGACTGATTTACCTTGCTGAGTCTTCCTTTTCTTGACTTTTCTTAACTTTTTTGACATGTACAATTGAGGACGAGCATGTACAGCCTGGTGCCTTTGTGGCCCAGAATGTTCTCTGATACGCAGTTCCTGCAAACTTTGTCATCCTGTCAGGTACTCTGTGATCCATGTCGTCCTGTGGACCCATCTGACTTTTCTCTGAGCAGAGCAGGCCAAATCAAAGTAACCAACAAAAGTAATTTCCTCAAAACTGTCAGCTGTGGTCAGATGGAGAACCGTCCTGTTGCATAATTGCATTTTTTGCATACCCTACATAGGTTGAAAGTAGACTGCCAGACTACAGTTAAAATTCTCAACTGCTAGATTCAAGATTTGTTAATATTTGTTTCAGACCTCAGAGTTTGGATTGGTCTATTAATGTGGTGCAGGTTGCAGATGGGGTATACACAGTCGAAAGATAATCTGTAATTTCACCCATTTAGGAGAGGAAGTACAGTATTTCTGTTCTGAGTACTTCCTCATTTCTTGCTTGAGGTAAACGCACAGCACAAAATCAAACATCAGGGTTTTTTTTTGTTCTAAACACACTGAGGAATAACTCTACTGTCTGTCGTGTTATTTATTACAAAATCATATTCTAAACCAGATGAGTCACTGCTCACTCTTCCTCCTTCCTCCTCACCGTCAATGCCAGGATTCTTTGACAGCTGTAGAAATACGTTCTGTGTATGAACTGCAACCGAGAAATTTTTAAACTTAAGACTGTGCATGCTTCTGCCAAGTTGGAAACTATCACGGGGGTTCACCACATACTGGGTTTCATATTATTCTTATTGATTTGTTTAGAGAGCATATATTGTTTATTGGTGAGAGCCATGGATATAGCAGTCATGGTGCCAAACACTATACAAATTAAAATGAATATAAAAAGTATAATTTAAATGACAAAGTCTTAAATCACCTCAAGCGCTGTCAGCCAGCAGTAGGAATAGTTAGGTTGGAATATGCCCAGCATAATTGGTCATCCTTAAAATTTTTCAATGGTCATGCAGTTATGCGTGGGCGTACATCATGGATAAGCTGCTCCTTGCAGGCTGCTCACAGGACACAGGACTACCACAATGAACAGCCACAAGCTCACTGCAAAGTTTTGTTTATGCTCCACACAGTCGGGGGACTTTCACGCTCCATTAAGCAAGCTCATTGGCACAGACAGTGGTTGGCATCGGTGTGTATCTGTTTATGTTTTGCCCACAGACAAGGATGAGATTGCTGAGGAGACCTGGCTATTAAAAAATGAGAAGAGACAAACATCCACTGCTTCTTGATTGACCAATAATAGGCATCCTGTGGAAAACGATGTCCCTGTTGACCAACCACTTTTCTTAAATGGCACGAGTTTTGTCTGAGCAGAGCAGATATGGATAGTAACTATTTACATTTTCACAGTTACATTTACTTGAGTAACATTTTGTGAAAAAAAAATTTCTTTTAGGAATAGCTGCTTTTCTATACCATATTTTTTATTGTGACTTGATTAAAATTTCTGCATACTCTGTTCTGTGAGACTGAAAATATTTTCTTCTGCTAGATTCTGTAATTTTGTAATTATACTTATTTGTATCATTTTTATTTTAGTCTTTAAAATACCGTGATTTACACATAGCTTTATATTTTTGTTTGTCTGATGACTGCATTTTAAAATATCTAATCTTATGACCACTTAGTCAGTACTTGTGTGGCCTTTTTACTAAGTACTTTTTTTACTTTAACTTAAGAAATTTCTTGGATGGCTACTTTTTACTTTTACTTGAATGAATTTATGTTGTAGTGTTACTCTAACTGGAGTACAATTTTTGTCTATTCTAACCACCTTTGAAGCAGAATGAGAACGAGAGGATCAAATGTGTAAGATTTGACAGCCTCAGTTTGAATTTATCTTGAGCATAGTCCGAAAGCCCGGCAAGTTGAAATATAAGCAGATGTAAGACGACAATATTTCAGAAGACTTCATTTATAATGCTGTAAATAAGTAAAATCCAAAACAATAAGTTACAGTGAAGGATTCTTGTTTGTAAATAGCTGAGCTATGTTCATGGGATGACTGACTGTTGTTGACTTCAGTTCATTTAATGTCATGGCGGCTGCAGTATGATATTAACAAAGCTGTTTTCCATCAATATTTTTATAGAGCACTTTGCAGTCAGGCAATCTGTTACACGAGGGTTGTATTTTTCTATAAACTTATGACCCAGTTATTATTTAGAGCAAAACATTTACCACATTATCTCACCTCTTTGCTATTGTCTTTCTAACAAAAGCCTTACTTAAATGCATTTTTGTCATTTCAGAGTGCTGAAACAACTGCCATTCAAAGCTGACATTTTGATGAAATGAGATGGTTATACCCTGCTGGCCATCTGTTTTTCTGCAATTAGGCAGTGATTTTAGTTCAGAGACATTAAATGAACCTCTTAATTTGACGTTTTTAGAAACGGTCTTTTAGTTTCTGTGTGTCAGTTCTCACCTTTTCTCTTTCTTCCCTGTTCTGTGTCTTTGTTGCCATTTACACTGAAAATTATCTCAGAAAATTGAAAAGCTTTCAGGCATCTGCCAGGCACTTTTCAGTCTGCTTCCCAAGAAGCATTTTTACTCATTGTGTTTTACTGCATCCGTCCGAACCCATAACAGGTACTGGCCATTAAATTACATCAAGATAAATTGAGCTGTTCACTATCCACTTCCAATTTCTCAGAGTTTGGTGCAAAGGAGAATTTGACACCGATCCCTTCATATTTATTTCCTGACATCTCAGAGAGTTTGAAATGTTTTGTCTTCCTTTACCATTAAAGGCAACACTGCTTATTTTATGAACATTGGCTCTGGATAAGCTGGGGCTAAAGGACTTTAACTCCATATAGCACTGTATGACTTCCTTTCACTGCTTTCATCGTTGGGGATTTTGTCCATCTGAGCTGAAATTGATACACTCGCCCCACTCTGTCTCATTCTTGACACTGAAAATAGAACTCCATCTCTCACACCCATTTCTATTGATTATGAATCAGACTATATTTCATGACAAGACATTCTTTCATTTTTTTTTGCCAACTTCATTGTGGGTGTTTATGTGTAAAGAGGATTTTGGGGGATCCATACAAAATTGTAGAAGCACTGTTAAGAAATAAGCCCACTTCAATAGAGGGATTTGCAAAGCCCACTCTGAGGTTGGTGGGAGCTTTTTTTTTTTTTTTTTTTTTTTTTGAACGGGGCTTGTTTACCCCAGCCGGGTTGCTGCACATGAAAGTGGCACAA
>CAEFZX010007293.1:0-32688 GCA_903066825.1 Alfaro cultratus | reverse complement strand
AGGAGGAGGAGGAGGAGGAGGAGGAGGAGGAGGAGGAGGAGGAGGAGGAGGAGGAGGAGGAGGAGGAGGAGGAGGACTTACAGCTCAGGGTCGAGCGTGTCGTTCTTCTTTTTCTGGAACTGGTCTTTGTTGATGGACCTGTGAGGGAAAAGAAGGGGAATATATTTGATTCTCTGAAGATTGAGTAAAGTTACTTGGAAAAGTTACATTTATTTTTCAAGTCTGACATCCTGATTATTACAGAAAACAAAACTAATAATCTTTAGTCAAGCGTATTTCACAAAAGAATGAAATAATTTTGAGAAGTAGAAACGGTATTAAATCCACATTTTTTAGGAGACAAATATAATAAAATAGTTAATTTATGTGCATCACTTGAATGATCAAATAATGTCTTTTAAGTTGGGCTGATGTTCTTCAGTGCAGTCCAGTTAAGACTACTCTAACAATATTACCTTTCTATATTATCAAGTGGGGACTGAGGGGGAGGCGCAAAAATTGAGAAAGTGAGACATACAGAAACATTCAAATAACTAAAAATGACTTGTTTTATTTTAAATTTGAAGCCCATAGCAACGGTTTTGATCACAATACAATAACCAGGCCTTTAAATGCTTTAAGCATCACTGCAAGTAACCCATTTAAATTCTTTTAAAACCACTTTAGTTGCAAATGTTTTGTTTGCTTCTATTTTTTTCCAGCTCCGACAACGACTCATTAAACCACTCGGCTCATCTGTGTTTCATTTGCATATCAATGAACAAACAAACAAACAAAAAAAAGGTCAGCACTTCACGCTTGGGTGTGTTTTATTATATAACAATTCATTCAATATATGACAATCTTCCATTGGTATTTTCTGACCGTTTTGCTGTCAACCGATGCATCTCTGCAGTTACACTTAGAGGTGCACATGGAAAACGTTTGCTGACCTGAACCTGGCATTTTTCAGGCAGAGCGATCATTTTGAAAGTCTGATCTTATTTTTACATTAAAAACAAAATGTCAGAAAGAGGACAAAAAGTTAAAAGGAGAAGCTGAACTGTTCTATATTATCCTACTAGCATTTAGACTTCTGGGTCTTGGAACATGTTGGGTTTGTTTAAAGCTTTCTGTGGTTGAATAAGGTGGTAAAGTATCTATGAGAGCCTCAAAATTTGATCAATTTGAGTATAAACACCACAGGTTCAAGTATTTACACAATCCATTCGGATATCTGCTCCGGTGCTAGCCTGCATTCTGCTGCTTAACAGATGTGCCAAACTTTGTTTTAAAAAAACATGAATGCCTTATTTTAAATCAAGCTAGTTGACGCTACTTTAGTTTTCTGTTTTTGCAAAGTATTTCCAAAAACGACAAATACGTCTGTTCAGCTGGGGAGTGACAACACTGAGCTATGCGTCGTACAGCCAAAGAAAATCCTTCGGGAAGTTTCTCTGCTGTCATTTTGGAAACCGTAACCTTTTGAAATGTCGGCGTACTTCACAGAAGTTACCAGAACATTCCTGCTCTTCAGAAGAAACGACTAAAGTAGCGAAGTAGCCAATTTGATTAAGTGTAAGCATTATTTTTGCAGCAATATTTGTCATTTTTATATGTCGTGACAGATTTAGAATCGCTAGTTTTCATAAATCCCAAAAATCCTTTTGTTTTAATTTGAAAATGTTTTAGGAATGAAAGGATTAATAGCGATTAAACAAATTAATTGTTATTAATCAAACAAATCATGATTAATCGAATGAATCTTGATTCCTCGATTATTGAAAAAAAAGTCATGGTCCACTAATTTATTAATTGGTTAATCATTAACTGGAGTTTAAGACTCTTAAGTGTAATTTGCTGAGAGAAGAACAGTCAGAGCGGAAATTAATCCAAAACAGTACAGAAAAATTTGCATGCTGCATTTAAGATGAAACCTTCTTTGCAAATATATTCCAAAAAAAAAAAAAAAAAAGAGAGAGAGAGAAAGAAAGAAAGAAAAAAACTCCTATTGAGCACCTTTCCCCATCAAATTATTAATTAAAAATATAATGAACAGATAAGAACAGTATTTTTTAACTGTAGATTTTGCAACAAATGATCAGAATGTTGCTGGATTTTAGGCATTAAAATTATATTCTTCTATGCAAAAAAAATTAATTGATTTGATTATTTGGATATTTTAATATATTTCTAATATTGTGTAAAAATTCTTGGGTGGCTAAATAAAAAATCTGCAGGATGTGCCAATATCCAATTAATCATCAGAATAATCGATTGCTACAATGATCGTTAGCTGCATCCCTACATTTCTATTTATTAAAGAAGACGGACTGTGACTCCTTTAGTAGAGTTAAGTAGGACTTTGAAAAATCTGCTCACATGGTAAAAACCTACAGACAGCTCTGTACTTCTAGCCTATTATAACTTACAGTACAGACCAAAAGTTTGGACACACCTGGTCATTCAAAGGGTTTTCTTTATTTTCATGACTACGAAAATTGTAGATTAGATAGTAGAAAAACCTGACAGGGCACAACTGTGAAGTGAAAACCATTTCAGGTGACTGACTACCTCTTGAAGCTCATCAAGAGAATGCAGAGTGTGTGCAAAGTAGTAANAGAAACTAGAATATAAGGCGTATTTTCAGTTGTTTTACACTTTTTTGTTTAGTACATATTTCCACATGTGTTAATTCGTAGTTTGATGCCTTCAGTGTGAATCTACAATGTCAATAGTCATGAAAATAAAGGAAACTCATTGAATGAGAAGGTGTGTCCAAACTTTTGGTCTGTACTGTATATGCAATCAAATCTGCCAACGCAGTCGGTCGGTTTTAGTTGGGTCAGCTGCTACGTTTTGTGTATTTAAGAGTGTGACGGTACTCACGTCTGAGGCTGGGAGGGGTCGTCCCCCAGGGAAACGCTGTCGCCTTGGATTTCGTTGAAACACTTCTCACAGAAGTGGTACCTGTCAGCAAGAAGCCCATATTTTGGTGAACTACACCGTTCGTCATCAGCACAGCCAATCACAGAGAAGGAGCGAAGAAGCAGCCGCCAATCAGGGCAGGGCGGGGCAGGGCAGGCCGGGGGAGCGCGCACACACAGGTGGAGGCAAGGAGGGCAAGGTGGGTCGTCGCCAGGTAGGTAGAGGCCAATCATGATGCGCAGTTTTTGTGTGGGCGGGCGGGTTTTGAGATTGCGCATTAATTTTGGAGTGGATGATTGGTCACACCAAAAGCAGGCCAATGCAGACATCACAAGCGTAAAAGAAAAACAGGAAGGAGGGGGGAGAGAATGGAGATGGGGGAGAGGTCAAAATGAATTATAAAAAAAGAAAAAGAAAGAAAAAGACAGAAAATAAGTTGTTACAGGTTGGACACAAAGACAAAGATGGAGAGACAGAGGGGAAGGGGCGAACGGGAGGTGGAAAAAAAAAAAAAAAAACAACCAACAGAGGACAGAGAGCCAAGGCAAAGCAAAGATTAGCATCAGACATCCAGTGGTAAACAACAACAACAAAAACATTACAGCAACATGAGAGAGCACTGGGAGCCGTGGGGCAGCAGAGCAGCGAGGATACAAGGCTCCAAATATGAAAAGGTGAATGGGGAAAAAGATAAAGCAACAGCAAACCATCATCTTTTATGCTCATTCATAAAGTGGGAACCGTTTCTGCTGGTGGAGAAAACAAACACACCCGGCTCCCAGGCAGAAAACACACGAGCCCTCGGGTGTTACGGTTGTAGCCAGCGGCAACAACGGCGCCGCTAATAATAAACCGGAGGAGAAGGGAGCCCACTTTATGAATGACATCATGAAAATTAAGGAAAAAATGAACAAAACGGTGAACTATGAAGATGGTGATGGTGCCACGGCAAATATTTGAAGCCACAAATCAATCTCTTCTGTGATTGCACTGACTGATGCTTCGCTGCAGTAAATATATTTAACGTGGGAAAACAAAATGCGACAGACTAGATGATCCCAGCAGCTTCATTTTTTTTGTCTCTCAAAAATAAGTAAAATACAATAAATGTTCTGGAAGCAGGTTTATCCTGAAAAGGGTCTTACCTGTTCTGGTAACTAAAATAAGAAGCATCGCGTTGGATGGTACATAATTGTTTTCCATAGCAGCAAAGAGTTTGGGGAGAAAACTCGTACTGTAAAAGCAAAGAGACAAAGATAACAAAAAGAGAAATGTTAGAAAAACAAAAACTGACATTCTTTCCTCAAAAATAAATAAATAAATAAACCACACAATTCACAGCTGTCCATCTCATCAGCTTCAAGTTCAGAAATGTCCAATGTTTAATGAATTACATGCCATAAACAGGCTTGAGAACATAGTGGCTTCAAAGAGCCGTAAAATAACATTAAATTTCCCAAATGATGCTGGGATCACTCAAGTTCTCCTTTGTGTTATTCTGGTCAGCGAGAAAACATTTTTCTATAGAAGTTAAATCAGTTTTAGACGTCAACAAAATTAAGAAAGCAAAAATAATGTTATGATGATGTCGTTTATCACAAGAATTGGCACATTAGTAGCTTGTAAAAATGTATGTGGCAAATAAAGCTACTTTCGGTTCCTGCTGATGATGTTTTTATTGCAGGCAATTTGATCAAATGCTAACGTTAGCAACTGGTTACATACAGGGTTTTCCCCAGTGCATTATAAGCCTGGCGGGCCACCAGGCTTTTCTTGTGCCCCCACCAGGCTTAGCATTGCTTTTTTTTTATTTAAGTTTTCTTTAAATGTTTGCATTTTTTAAGACTTTATAGTTTGTGTTAAGATATTAATCTTCCAATAACACATAACTATCAAGTGGTATTTTCAAATTTTCTGTCAACTTTAAGCCTTTTTTAATTCAAAGACACGGCAGGTCGCTGGGTGAATGACTGCCGAGCGTCCCACCACCAGGCTTAGCAAGCTTTCTGAGGGAAACCCTAACATATTTCAAGAATGTCATCAATAGATTAAACATAGACCATAGCATCTCCATCTCCTTATTACGGCATTTTTAGAACACCATCCTTTCCAATCTACCAGTTAACAGATTCCCTTGTTTTTCTGAACCCACCCACCAGATAATACAAATACAAATCTGCTTTACCTTCCTCCCACAGCAGTAGCCCAGCCCCTGCATAACAGGGTCGATCTCCGACTCAAACACCTCGGCCAGCTTGGAGCAGTACTTGTAGACCCGCGACGTCTTTCGGTTGTACAGCCAGGCGTTGTTGAACATCAGCCAGATGTCCTCGATGTACTGCCACGGCTCCTCGTACTGCCCCGTGTCCAACTTGCGCTTAATGGTCGAGAGGTCCATGGGGTTCTTGACAATGTCGAAGTAGTCCTGGATTGGGATGGTCGCCCACGTTAGAGGTCAGGTTGAAGAGTTGAGGAAAAAAAATTTAAAAAAAAATAAAAAAAGGAAGGAGGGGGAAAAGGAAGAAGATGGGGAAAGAGGAGCCAGGTGGTTGAATCGTAAGTTGGGAGATGGAGGAGGACGAGCAGCGTCATCGTCGATGTCGGGGAGAGGCATTGCAGGCGGCCGACAGGACCAGAGTAGGGAGAGAAGAGGGTGCAGGGGGACAATGTTGTTGAGCGCTGCAAAGAAGAAGGTTCATGTGCAAACAGAGAGACATGACAACTTCTGCCCTCCAGCTCTCTGCTTTGCACCCAACACTTCCAAACTAACTACCCGTCCCCGCCCCATCAGCCGGAAGACCAGTCAACTGCTGGTAAAATCTACCCAAAGAAGCAAGTAGATTTTACGAGCACGTCATCTGTCAAATCGCTACCAATTGGCGCTGAGCTATTGATTTAGAAACACGGCTGAACAAAACCTCCATGATAAGCAACTGACCAGGGTGCAAAGCCATGAAAAAAAAAGAGCAACAGGCAGGACGGATCTACGCTTTTAGCTACAATGCCAGCAGCATGAGTGGTGATGAGGTGACAGCGCTGAGGACAACAGTGTTGAGGTGAAGCAAACGCGTTGGCGGCTGGAGGGTTCGCCGAGCCGTTTTCCAGTTCGCCTCTCCTGAAAACGCAGCACCGTTCGACAGAGAAGCGAAGAGGAGGGCGAGCAGGAGAATAGGCTTTTTAAGCGCTCCAACAACGAAGAGGAAAAAAAAAAAAAGACTAATAGGTGTGAGTTTCAAAGAGCAGAGTCCATCTCAGTGTCACTATGGCAACAAGAGAAATGAAAAGACCCTCGTATCTGAATGGAGCCACTCACACAAACAAACAAGTGATGCATATTAGCAACACAGCCTGCAGAGCCACACTCCAGTTGTTTGGCAGAAAAATAAACAAAATGAATCGAGATATTGCTAGATATTTTCAAAACAAAACATTTTGTGCGGAAATATTCATACAGCCACAAACTTCAATGAATTTTATTGGGATTTTATGTGATGCACTAGCACACAGTGGTGCAGAACTGGTAAGTGGACCGTAAACGATACATCGTTTTCACAATTAAGCATGAACCGTAATGCCTTTCTTTGCATTCAACTCCCAAGTGACTACATTGCAGAGTGGTGAGAACAGCTAACTAAAAAGTTAGTTGTGATCATAAACATTAGTTGGACTAATTAGTTTTAGCTAATAATAAAAAAACAACTTTCTCTCAAATTATATATGTAAATTTACAGACTACAACCAGTTTAAATTTGACATCATTATTTGTATGTTCTATAATATCCTTGCCTGACCTCACCGTGTAGGTCAATGGTCATAACTTGGAGGTAAGCTTGCGGTCATCCTGTACCGTTTGTGAAGATAGTCAATGATTAGTTGTTTGCTAGACATGCAAAGCTTAAAATACTGTTTTACATCTTAAGCTAAAACTTCGCTGCTGTGCACCTTGGTCTGAATTATACTAAGATTAAATTATAGCCATGTAAGGGTATTAATACAAATAAAACTGAAAACAATGTATATTTTCTTCCCACAATTAAACCCTACCAACAAAATCCATTGACGTTTGCAGTTGTAATGCTACAAAATGTGAAAAAAGTCAAAGGAAATGAATACTATTGCTAGATATTGTAAAAGTTGCATCACTTGACTTTGGAGGACGTGGAAGATGTGGTCTTGCTGATCTGCTACTTTGGTCTATTTTAGACCCCCCACCCCCAGCGCCTCCAACCTGAACACTGTTAAACCACTGCTGGTGAGGAAATGCGTTAGAAAGCTAGCAATGGTTTATGAGGATGAAATAATTATTTTAAAAAAAGGTGTAAAAAATGAAGTCGATAAATAAAAGCATCTGGCTCATGAACCGCAATTTTTTTTAAATTAATTCCACTTTATGTTTATTAAAATAAAGCATGAAGCGATCCACTAATATAAAGGCTATTTAGATCTTTGAATCAATGAAAGGCAAAACTGTAATGTTCTTGTAATGCAATAATTGTTCATAAGAGCCACTGCTTTGATTTACAAGCTTAACACAACAACCACACAAGCCTAAATATCATTTTGTATGCTTTCAGCATGCAATTAAAAACAAAGCAAAACAAAAAAGCAGCAGCAAAAAGATTTTAAAAAATGATTGTAAAAACTATAGTAACTGTAAATGTACAAAAAAGAAAAAAAAGAAAAAAAAAAGGTATGCTTGGATGGAGTTGAAGCAAAATGGCAGCCAGTGCAGTCCCTTACCAGGTTAGTTTTGTTACTAGTTCGAATACGTACGGGTATTCCCAGTAACGGGGGGTCCACCGGCTGGCGGAAGGGAAGGGACTCAGGGTCCTGGCGGTATAATGCCTCCAAAGTTGGCATCAAGGCCTGGCGCAGCTCCTCCGGCTTAAAGACTGGAGGGGAAGGTGTGGGGAAAAACAAGTTGGATATCAGAACCACTTGAACTAAGATCTCTGCTGGTCAAAGTGCTCCAGGGTCAACTGGTAGGGAAAATACAAACTGAATCTTTTATTTACACCCTCAATACATACAGAGTAGAAAACACAGAACCTTGTATAAAAAAATAAATTAAATAAATGCATTTTTAAATGCATCCTCCATCCTATTAAGCAGATTTATTTTGTTGGGGGGAAAAAAATCCCACTTTATAAAACAATTGTTGGTAACTCTAAAAATGCCTTTGAAATAAATGTGGTAAAATTCAGAATGTACTTTAAAAAATGCTTCAGAGTACCTAAGATAATTTAATAAGTTAGATTACCATGAGTGAGTCTCAGAAACAAAAACTGACGGGTTTAATGTGAAACGATAAATGAACGATAACTGAAAATCACCTCACTACCTCTCAAGTGTTTCTACGCTCAACTCAAAATTTAAGACTTTTTAAGACCCACATGAATGAAATTTAAGGCCTGCACCATGACAGAAATGTGCAAAGGAAAACTGTATATTGTATGTAGTAGTGCTAAGCTTTTTTACCCAGAATGCACATAGCAACAGAAGTGAGCCAGTGGTGAAGAAGAATGTCATCCAACTAACCCAAGACAGACGCAAAAAATAAAATAAAAAAATAGGCTAGCTAGCAAGGATTCATTAGCAGCTAGTTAGCAGTATAAGATATAAATCTTTTAAGTTTGGACTCTAACATTAGCTGAGTCAACAATCTGCCCTGTTCAAACTTTATTGAGACGTTACAATAAACTGCTTAAACTTTTAGATTTGGGACTGAATGAGGAAAACATCAAAAAGTCTAGTTAGTGTGTTCTAAATGAATTAAGCTCATCGCTTCGACATTCTGCTTACTTTTCTTCTTGCTCTGACTGCTGGCTGAGGAGCTGTTGGTGGCTGGTGACCCTGATCCCTGCTCTTCCTCTTTGGGCTCCTTCTTCACCTCTGGCTTCTTGTCTTCGCTCGATGCTGCCGCCGCCGACCCAGAAGACGTTGACGTGTCCATGGGCTCAGCTTTACATGCGTCTCCTCGCGGCTTCTCGTCCTCAATCTGCGAGGACGATTAGGAGTATTAGCTTGGAAATCTTTTCCCTCATTGATATCCAACATTTATCATGCATAGAGATGAGTTTGGACAATCTTACCTCTGGTTTCTCTTCTTTCTTCACCTCAGACTGACCCTTGCACATCTTCCCCTTGCTGTTTCCCTCAGTGTCGCCCCCTACATCCTCCTCCTCCTCCTCCTCCTCCTCTTCTTCCTTTTCCACCTTTACTTTGATGTTGTCCTGGATCAGAGCGAGGCTCTCTGCGGGAGCGAGCTGGGAATTGTGGGCGGAGCTGCTTGCAATTGATGCCGGGGATGAAACTTGTCCTTCAGCTGTCAGGGAAGACTTAGGAGAGGGCTGAGAAGAAGGGAACAGTTTAAGGATCACAAGTGTAGCTTTTTCTATTCTATATTATTCAGGAAAAGTCGGAAGTGAACTCACTGGTGTGTGCGGCAGCGGTGGCACATGATCGTTCTGGGTCGGGACCGAGGGAATCTGAGCTGCCGGGGGCTCCGGAGATGCAACACCCCCAATTGTTTGCTGTGGAAACTGGTTGGGTTTTTCTGAGTTTGCCGTTGGAATTGATTGAGCGGGATGCAGCATTTGCGACGTTTGTTGTTGCTGCTGCTGCTGATGTTGTTGGGGGTGTTGCGGGGTGGCCACTTGGGGTGTGTTCGGGGTCTGTGGCTGAGGCGTCTGAGAGCGGGGCAGCGTAGGTGGCGTCTGATGCGGCTGGGGCGTCAAGCTGCGCGCCGGCGACGGGGAGTTTGTGCGGACGGGCGGGCAGTGAGGGAATGGGGAGGGCTGGGTGGAGGGCGGGTGGAGGTTGGGCAGCGGCCCAGGACCGTTGCCGTTCGAGGGACCAAAAGATCCCCCGGAGCATGGGACCGAGGAGGCGGACTGCGCCGCGGGGCTGCTGGCGGGAATGGATGGAGGCGTCGACATCTGGTTCTGCTGAAGTGGATCAAACACAAAATGGATATTTCTGTATTAAAGGGAAAGTATGTCTTTTCTAGGCATATAGTGCAATTTTCTAGCACAATCAAGTAACTATGTTGCCTCCAGCTGCTATAGAAATGCTCCATATATCAAATATGACTTTAAAGAAATTTGACTTCGATATTTAACACCTTGAAATTGGGCCTCTGCCTCTTTAAAAAAATTCTGCTTTTTCTAAAACTCAGCCCACAGGAAGTTTATAACAGCGATCCTCCCTTCAACAGGGTTTTTTCCAGCATTTCAGCTCGTCTGATGAGCTCAGCTGATGCACAGTTCCACCATTTGCCAATTGCTGCTGGCTAGTCTGAAGGAGCTGAGTGGGTGGATAGGCTGAGGCTCGGAAACTGCAGCTCCAAGGAGTTGCTGCGTGGGGCTAGATCCACCCAGCCGTTTTGCACAGCTGAGTGGTTGCCATGGAGATTAAAGAATTTCTCAAACATGCATGAAAGAATCAATTCAACACTGCAGATATGTTTTTGATAAGGGAAAAACATTATAGCATGACGTAAAGCTCAAAAAAGTCAATTTTCCATGATACTGCTCCTTTAAAACTTTCCCAAAAAGAAGTCAATGAAACAGGAAAACTGCAGATCTCTTTCGAAGTTTAGGAGATGAACTCCAAGTGTGACTCTTACAGAAGGCACCGCAGCCTGCGCTCCAGGCTGGTTCATCCCAACAGGACCAGAACCGAGACCGGGACTGGAGCCAGGAAACTGGCCTGGGGGAAGGTACTGGGTCTGAAGCTGTGGGGCACTGGGCTGACCCATACGTGTTGCTCCCATTCCCATCTGGAAACAAAAAACCCCCCAAAAAAAAACAACAACAAGCAATGCATCAAATCCTTCATTTTCTTTAAGCAACACAAAGCACTTTGGCTTCAATCCCCAAAAATGATGTGTGTCATCATATGACACATAGGCTAACCTGGTTCATTTGAGGGTTGTGAGGAAGAGGAGGCGTTGACCTCTGACCCATATTCTGCATCCCCATCTGAGGAAACTGAGTCATTCCTAAAAGCATCAAAAGGGAATTAGAATAATTATTAAAATGCCATCATGTTATGATTGTACGTGATCAGAATCTTCACCTAAAATAAGTAGAAACCATTTACTTTTAATGATACCAAGTCGATGTAAATTACTACGAGTTATGATTCAAGTTTTCGGGGTAATACCTGGTGGGTTCTGCATCCTGTTGACCATCTGATTTGGACCTGCAGGTCTGATCATGGACGGGTCGAGATGAGGACCATCTGAAAGGAGAACAAAGTTCCAGAATAATCGATCACAAAAATTTTTTTAACTTCAGAAAAAGAAAACTCACAGGAGACCATATAAGCATTTCTGGCAGGGGTGTTTTAAAAATCATAATAAATTGTGTTTTACTGCAGTAGAAAAACCACATTTTGAATTAAAAAAAAAAAAAAAAAAAATCAATATATTGAGTTTGTACGTTTTCTGCAAGGAAAGAAAAAAATATGTGTGTGATCCTATGGAATATAAATTCATAGATTACTGCTTAGAAGAAAAAGTCTAATTAAATTAATCAATGACACAAAATATAATTTAGAACCTTGGTTGCTTTTATTTCTAATAGGGTTAGGAGAACAGTAATAATGCCACCAGTTTTAAAACAATTAAATGTCCACTTTGTAAAATGACAAAGTGGATGTTTTTTGTATTGTTTTTCATTTACTGTGAAAAAACTTCTTATGATAACTTGGATTTCTCATTAGCTTGATCAATTCTGGATGATTTTGTTTAAAAACACTCAAATTGTCCATTGTCAAGATTGTTAGCTTTACTATTTTCTTACATTTGTTCAAATGTCAATAAATTTGAAAATATGATTAAATGCAATTTATATAAATCACACTTCTTTATGTGACTGGTTTTCCTAAAGAAGCAAAGAGGAATGTTTTCCAAGAGCAGTATTTGTGCTAGTGGGTCTATAAATGCTGTGGCACGCAGCCTAAAATAGATGTAATAAATAGTTCTGATTGAGCTTATCATCGCAATAGAACCACAATATATCATGATAAAACTTTAAGTCCATATTGCCCGCCCCTAACCTTAACATTTTCCCCACACTAAATAAGATTTGTCTAATAAAAAGTAGATTTTTACCAGGAGTCCCAACAAGTCTGTCCAATAAATTGGGTATTCTTTACTTACTGGGTGGCTGTCCGGGTGGCCCTGGGGGCCCCGGGGGCTGGCCCATGCCAGGCGGACCCTGTGGGAGGCCAGACGTGGGAAGGCAGGGCTGGCCGGGCATCATGCCCTGCTTTTGGAGCCGCGTCCTCCTCTTCTCCTCCAGCTCCTTCTGGATCTTGTAGATCTTCTCCGCCAGAAGGTGGTAGTACTCCGCCTGGACGCAGCACAGCAGGAGGGTGGGAGGAAATTACGCAACACCGACAGCAAACATCCCATGCTCGCGGCGCATTTCTTCATCCTCTGCGTGAGGGATGCCTACCCTGCTGTTCGCCGACTCGTACATGTCTCCCTCTACTTTCCGGGCGTAGGCCACCAAGTTCTCCATCCGCCTGTCCTTCAGCGCTGCAGGGTCGGGAGTGGGGAAGATGGCTTGCACTCTGTTCGCACGGAAACACGTTTGAGAACGGGGAATTTCTCTAAGCAGATGACCGTGATCCGGATCAATTTGACGCAGGTTCCATGTGCTAAGCTGAAGGACAGAGCCAACTCACAGCTTGTGGACGAGGTGGTTGCGGAGGTCTTGCGTGATGTCTTCATGCCAAGACTTCCTCATCCCTGCAGCGGAAGGGGGCATGGCCGTGGGCATGGAGCCCAGGTTCCCGACTCCGTCGTTCATCAAACTGGGGTTGGGAGAGAACGAGACGACAGCTCAACATCTCAGACACCGCTGACTTTAAAATTTGTCAAGAATGGCAACCGCATCGGTGCGACGATAGGAAGCCGAAGCCGCTCTTGCCTTTGAGCGTTCATGCTGTGCAGCATGGCATCCGGCAGCAGCGCAGACTGCTGGTTCGGAGGCTGCACCCCGACGGCACCGTTCACTCCTATGGAGTTGCCACCTGGTCGTAAAAGGCAAAACAGTTTATTAGGTCAGTTTTATCGGATTCTTATGCAACGTAGTTCATAAATAACCGGGATGAGATCGATACGTTTGACTCCAGTCGCCACCGTGTCAATACTTTGCAGAACAAGCCTTTTGCTGCAGTTGGAGCCTCAAGTCTAACTGAGACGCCTCTACTACATCCGGGGTTTCTGCATGTTTCACCGACTCAAACTTAAGACTTTTTAAGACCATTGTGAATGAAATCCAAGACCGGTGTTGTGACAGAAATGTACAAAAAAATGATACATTGGCAAAAAACTTTCACTTTTTCAAGATGGGCATAAAAAAAACTAGCTATCTACCATTTTATGGCCCCAGAAATGATTCTGTTCACTCCATACCACAAGTCAAGACTGGTAAAAATTTGGCCAACAAGAAATAAAATAAATAAAATTCGTAGAATAAAGTCAGAATATTATGACTTCTCATATTATTTTGACTTTAAACTCAAAATATGACTATTTTCGTAACATTGTGACTTTATTTTTGCAATATTATGGCTATTCTCAAAATATTAAAACTATCCCCATTTGGATTATTTTTGTACCACTAAGACTTTGTGGTATGAATTTACTCATATTATTTCAACTATATTCTTGTAATACGATGGCTTTTTTTTATTTCATGGTTATTCTCAAAATATTATGACTTTATTCTCATTATTTCAACTTTATTTCTCATCTTATTTCACAAACTAATTTTTGTATTTTTAAATTTAATGAATTTTGTGGCCCCACCAGTCGTCTAAATTTGCCAATTTTGACCCATGGAGCAAAAAGGTTTGGATACCCTTGATCTAAACGCTGTGAGAATTAGAAATGGAACCGACCCAGTGGATCCAGAGTTCTCATTCTCGTCTGTCCGTGAAGGACTTGGTTCGGCATGGCAGCCTGTGGCGGCGGCTGCTGCTGCTGCTGCTGTTGTTGCTGCTGCTGCTGCTGCTGCTGCGGCATCTGGTTGCCCTGGTACGTCAGGCCTAATGCGGCGTAGGCTCTCTCTATGGAGCTCGGGTCGATCTGGTTGGTAGGGTTCAGGCTCGGAGAGCTCGACTGCCCGCCTGGCCCCGCTCCGCCTAAAGAGTTCACTAAGCTTACACTGTTGAGCAGAGCTGCAGCGACATGAGAGCGAGAGAAGAGGGGGAAAAAAATGAATATCGGTGATTTTAAACTTGGTTAATCATTACTCGACAGCAGCCAGCAGAGTGAGAAGAGAAACACTCACACTGCTGGTTCCTCTTGTCTCCGGCATTTTTCAGCGGAAGGCACACGGGACAGTCGTGTCTCGTGCAGTTCTTCCAATGCGAGATGATCTGTCTGGACGAGGCACAGTGTGCAACTGAGGGACGAGACAAAAACAATGTTTAGGCGAAACAAGCCGAAGCGTGAAAAAGAAAGAAGGAAGAGCCGAGGAGATGTGTAAAATGTGACAGAATGAGACTGAAAGCAGTGACTTGATGAGAAAACGAGACAAAAAGGGAAAAAATGAGTCAAAACGAAGACAGAAGGCAAAAACTAAGAAAGATCTTGTGTGAGTCACTCGATGCTATTAAACTACGTCCAGATGGAGGCTCAGAGAGAGCGGGAGAAAAAGACAAATGATGGAGGAACTGCCAGCTGAGGAGCGAATAACTCAACCGAGATACAAGGGAAAAACCAGGAACAATCCAGGAAGTGACAGAAAACAGCGAAAGCAGACCTGGTGCTTATGTTGCAGTGTCCACTTAAAGGGGAAAAAAAAAAAAAAAACGTATAGGAGTTGATATTATTTAGCCGACTCACCCTGGCAGGACTTGCCAGCCTGGCAATGAGTCATGTGGTTGAGCACGTTCTTCATGGTGCGGCAGTGGGGCAGGTTGCATTGCCGCACCTCCCCGTTGGCCTGCTCCCGCCGCTGGCACTTGTGCGCGTGGAGCAACAGGACGAGCTGCTGCTGGATGAGCTTCCGCTTCTCGGGGTCGGCGGTGGGGGGCGTGGCGCCAGGTCCCACCCCGACGGCGTTCAGTCCAACCTGGGGCCCACCGACCGATGCCGACACGCCGCCAACTGCACCAGGCTGCTGCTGCTGCTGCTGCTGAGCAGTCTACGACAGAAGAATGGATGAGTCTTAAACGCGGAGGTTTGTTTCTTGTTGAGCCTCATGCCACAGATACCAGGGCATATTTTAGCTTTTTTACCCCCTATCCTCATTACTAAACATAGTTAAACATAGACCTATTTGGTATCCGTGGAAACATCAGACACTTGGCTGAAAGCTGGCAAAAAAATAAACATTTGAGTTGAGCAGGAAGCACTTTTTGTTCATGCACAAGGGGCTGCGGCAGGACAGACATCAATAACCAGGAGCCTTCATTGAAAAGACATTGTATGGAGCTCTGGTAGTGCCCAAAGAAAAATATATATATATATATTTTGGTGGTATTCTTTTTTCAGTCTAATGAGCCTAAATTTACTGTAATTTTTCTTTTCCTACTTTTTAAAGACACTGGATTTAAAAAAATAAAATAAAAAATTTCATTGGCGCCAAATAAAACAATTTCTTCTGATAACTGGATAAAAGTAAATGTGGGTATTTAAAAAATTAAATAAAAAAGTAATTTTATGTATGTAAAAATAATTAAAAACATAGGAAATCCCCAGTTTTTGTTTTTTTTTGTAAAAATCTCCAAAAGCCTGAAGCCTTATTATGAATGGTTCGTATACTGTTTAATGCACAAAAAGAATCCTAATTATGTTACGCTCCATCCTCATTTTTTCTGAAACTATAGCAGCTGCTGTGACACTTACAAAGTGTTAGCTTTATTTTGACACCAAGATTATTGAAATAGAGGTTGTAATTGGTGGGAAAAACTCAATTAAACTTGAGTTAATTTAAACACACTTCAGAAATCTTCTAGTGCTTATGCCAAAACACACATTTGTAAGTCTGAGTCTAATAACACAAAAACACAATCTTGTCATTTTGCCTGGTATTGAGTAATTAGTAGAAACAAAAAAAGGAAACTCCTTTTGTTTCTGTTCTCATAAAGCTTCAATTTGCACAAAATTTATTACAACTCACAAGTGGAGAGCCCACTAATTCTTATGTACTTATGCTCTTTTTTTTTGCCAGAACTTTAAAAATTTAGGTAAATGAAGGAAAAAGCTAGTAATGAACTGTTAATATTTGTCAATGAATGCATCGCCAAAGCAAGGGAAGCAAACCAATACATAGATCATCTTGTTTTAACTTTATGTGATGTTGGGAACAGCCTGCCTCAAGCGCTAACGGTTTTAGTTGGATATGCAGCCATTCTCCTCGATGTTTACTCCAAACAGGAGGTGGATTATAGTCATGTGACATTCTGGGGTTTACTTAAGAGATGCAGCAACGGTAAACCCTGCTAACAACTTCATTGACTCTAAAGTAAGGAGTATCTGCATCAGTCGCTGTTTGAAACTCCTTTTTGTCTCAGAACAAAACAAACCCAAAAAGAGAGGACAACGAAATTTATGCTCTGACTCCTTAAACAAGGCGGAAAATTATAGCTGTTGTTTGTGAGCATAAAGTTAATCAGCTCAAAAAAAATGCTTTCTGCAGCGGTTTTATTAGTTTTGCCTCATTTCACACAAAAAATTATATTGTGACCAGACAATCACCGGTGAGAGCTGATAAAATTGACTGATTTCTAGAGCTGGAATGATTAATCGGATTTAATAATGATAAATCGATTAATCATTAACTAATTTAATAATTAATCAGTAACTGATTAATTTACTGACTGATTAAGTAAATAATTAATCAGACTCAATAAAGGCCATTTGGCTGAAAGAACATACTCTGAACAGTAATTAACCCAAAACTGAAAAAAAAAAAGTTTTCCTGCATTAACAAAAAAAAAGTTGACTTTATTGTTTACAAAAGGAACCAAATTATTTCCATCTTTTTATGTATTTCTAATTTCTGAAAAACCCAATTAATTGTCAGAATAATCAATAGATTACTAAATATAGATAACTAAAATTATCGTTGATTGCAGCCCTACTGATTTCAATCCCTCACTGACACAAATATATACTGTTTGGTTTCTGGTCTCTCTCTGCTTCTTTTTAGCAACCCTCCTTCAGTAACCAACAGTGTTAATGAAGGTTAACTAATATATGTCACTAACATAAGGCACAAAGCTCTAACCAGCCTGTAAAGAGAAAGCGATATCTGTGAGTGAACACAAGTAAAACAAATCCTACCATCCCCGGAATGCCTTGACCGGGAGGTGTCTTCTTGTCCATGTTGAACTGGGCGGCCATACCACTGGGTAGGCCTGCTTTATTCTGGAGTTGTGGGCCCAGCCCCTCTCCAGGCAGCCCCTGGCCAGCAGAATGGCTGTAAGGGCCACCGTACGACCCCGCGTTGGCCATCAAATTCATCTGGAGAAGGATGGAGAGAAACACAGAATACAGCATGAGGGGAAAGAGGACGAGTGATGGTTTCTCGGTACGATTTGCTTTTAAAAAATTCTAAATACGTCTTGGAAAAAAACAAAAATATTTCAGACTTATTTACAACTAGCTACAGGAAAACGGCTCCATCTAGCCACTTAAGGTTAACAGAGATGCTTCTGTACTTGTTGGGAAGAAAAATCACAACTGTAATGTGGTGTTCTGACTAGCAGGGAGGTTAACCATCAATACCACAGAGCTAACTGTGCAGCAGCTGCGAGTCCTGACACATAACCGCACTCTTCCCTGCACCTGCTGTAGAAAAACTCATCCTCAGAGTTTGAGCGCAAACTACAGCTTCTTATCTACATTTAACTCTTAATAAAAACATCACTGCCTATTTTAGCTGCAAACGTACATGAACTATGCTGAAGAGTCAATCGCTTCGAAGCTTAACACAAGCCACAAACACTTTATGAGCTTTTTATGATATTTGTAACATTAAGAGCTTATTTAGTTTTCATATCAAGGCGATAAAGCAGTGGCGCCCATAAGGGGGACCTGGGGGGGGGGATTGAAAAAATGATGCATCCTCCTCCAGAGAATCATGTTCAGGTCATACAGTAATTTTCTTCAATCAATACATAAAAATAAAACAAATTTGTTAAAATATTTATACATTATACATATAAAATTTATTTTTAAAAAGTTTTATATTTTAAAAACTTTGAATATTAATTTCAAGGGCGCCATTGAGATCAAGTCAAATACATCAAACGATGAACTAAATATGTACATAAAATTAATTTCCACCTAAATTCCTAAAGTGTAATGTTTGGTTTGGTACGTACCTGTTTCAGTGCACCAGGCTGATGTGGTCTCATCCCCGCTTGACCCCCAGCTCCCAGGGTTGGACCTCCCTGCTGCTGCTGCTGCTGTAAGGTCTCTGCCAAAATGTTACTATTGCTACCCATTCCTGTGTTGCCAGGGTAACCCATTCTGGGCGAGCCATTCACAACCTGCCCCCCTATAAGCCCTTGGTGTTGGTGCTGTTGCTGTCCAGCGGTGCCCTTTTGGACACCCATCATGGCCGTCGCCCTGTTCGGCACCATGCCAACCTGCTGCATTAGTCCGGGTTGCGGCTGCTGCTGTTGGCCCTGATGGTGCATGCCTTGAGGTCCACCGACTGCCCCCATCATCGCCATGGAAGCCGCGGAGGGGGCACTGTTGGAAGTGGGAGCCCCTGGCTGCGTTGGTGCCCCAGCGCGCAGCAGTTCAGATAGCTGTTTGTGTTTGGAGGCCGCATCCTGAACTCCTCCGCCGAGCCCCCCGAGGCTGGTGTGGAACTGGCCGGAGTCTCCTCCGTTCGTCAGCCCAGGGTCCGAGGAACTGATGAGCTCGTCCGGCAGGTCATGCTCCAAGTCAAAGAATGAACCAAAATCTAGGTTAAAAACAAAAAAATAATCAAGAGAGTGGTCCATTATTCTTTAAAACATTCAAGCTTTGTGTAACGCCACAGAACTAAAAAAGTTAAGTCTCTTGCAAAGATATTCAGCCTCATTGTACTTTTTAGGCATTGTCATGTCACAATCACAAATTTCAATGTGTTTTAATCAGGATTTTACAATCAAATACATTTTTCCAATTAACTGAATTTTCTGTTTTTGAAGATTTGATTTTTGAAAAATCAGATAATAGCCATTTTTTATACGCATATTATTATATTTATATTTTCTATATGAAATTTTTTTTTATTGTAAATCAGATTATGTTGGAAAAAAAAAAAAAAACTTATCTTTGAGCTATGTCGCTGAGCCTTACTATGAAGTAAAAGGAAACAAATACAAGTGAATTTGTATTCAGCCCTCCTGAGACCATATTTTGTAGGATCACATTTGGCAACAGTTAAAGCTGTAAGCCTACCAACCTTTTACACCAGGTGACAGAAAAATCTGACCACTCTTCTTTGCAAAACACCTCAAATTACCATCAGCCTGGACAAAGAACAGCTGTGAATATTATTATTATTATACATCTCATCTTAGACTAATCAATTCTGACACATTAAAATAATTTCATCAAAAGAATTTCATAACCCTGGCTGTAAATTTAGGTTCATTGTCCTGCTGAAAGGTCAACCTGTTTCAGTCCTGACATTTTTACTTCCAAATTGGTCATGTACGTCTCTGTGTAATATTTAGTTGGTGGACAAAGATGTTTGGCCTAATCTGGAATTATGGTTTTCTTTTAACAATTGCTTTCTTCCTACCACTCGTCCAAAATAGCCAGATTTGTAGAAGGCAGACATTTTACTGACAGATTCTCCCACTGGAACTGTGGAAGTCTGCGTCTCGTTCAGAGTCACTACAGGTTTCTTGAATTCAGTCCTGTAATGGTCATGTCTTGGTAGATTTGCAGTTGGACCAAAGTGTTCAAACCGTTCAATGGTTTCTCTTATAAACTATAACTATCTACTCTTCTCCAAAATGTACAACGCTTCATTAATGTTATCTGGCAACCTGCTCATGACATAAGATCCCAATAAATACATTGGAGTTCATCCTCGTTGCATGAGAGTATGCGAAGTTCAACGGAGATGAAAACATTTGCGAGGCACTGTATGCAGACGTACGAGCCTCTCCCATCCCAAATTTTTCTTCCAGGCATCAGCTTGTGGTTTGGTGGGTTGCCATACATGGCGAGCAAACGCAGTGGGGACAAGGTGAGAAGCCGCAAAAGGTAAACACTACAGTACCCAGGTGGTTCTGTGGAATTGTCGAGCAGTTCTAAGGTTCGAGAGCATGGAAATGCAGGCAAAGTTGTACGATTGGAGCAGGAAGACATTAACAGAAAATAAAGAATAAATGGAATAGAAGTGGATGCAAGAAAATAAGAGTCGAGTTTGAAATTCTTAGTTGGAAAAAGAGTAACAATGAGGAATTATATTATAGCGCTTTTAGTAATAAATTCACTTGCTTTAATTGTTATTTCAGGGTGAAATACGTTCATTTAGTACAGCTGGCTACGATTTATTGCTCCAAAAGTGAAGCAGTATTACCATGCAGACAATGGAGGATGAATAATTAGCTCCGCTACAGCATATTTGGATGAATTCATTAAAAGCCAGCGAATAAAATCTCAGAAATTTCAAAGAAAACGCTTGAAGGAACACATCTGATTTGGAATCTCTGTTAAACCGAATCAAAGCGTTTACATGGGCAGCGCTACAACTGGTCAACACCGCTTCGCCCAACTTAATCAAGTGTTGAACAATAGCTAGCTTGACAATAGTTGTGTTAAAAACATTAGCCTTCTCGTCACTTATACACGTTTTTCGAAATAAAAAAAATCCTCACGTCTATTATATGTTCGGTGTCTAATTTAATTACGAAAATAATGATAAAAATGTTTGAACTAATGAGCTATTCCCCATCACGGAGCTCAGCTGAGTTACTCCGGTGGGGGTGTCTTTTTTAGCTAGCTAGCTCGCTAACTCGGTTTCAGTGACTAGCTCTAAAAGCTCGTTTCCAAACGTTTATTTGCCGTTACGAAAAATTCACGTTTCTGAAACTTGACATTCGTCGCGTATTACGCCGCGTGTGTTCACTTTAACAACTTTTAAAACAGCAAAACAAGTTTAGGCGAAGTGGGGTGTCTCGACTCGTCCATTGTTTGGAGGAGGACCTTTTTAGTTGCGGCTAGTTAGCCTGTTGAGGCTAACGCATCAAAACACAAGCGCTTGGAAAGTCGCTCCTGCTTCAGGACTAGAAAAGCTTAAACCAAAGCAACTGCAGCACTCAGATTCACACTTCCCCCACCCAACTTTTTACTGTATCTATGCCTAGAAACGCCATTTAACAAGTAGAAAACGAGTGTGCAGCTCTTATCACAACTCCAGGCTCGGAGCAAGCGAGTGTAAAAGCACCAACCTCTCTAAGCTAGTTCATGCCGGAGTAAAAGCATCAAATATATTTACCATTTCCATCACTGGTGGACACAGACAGAGCTGGAGAAGCCAGCTTGGGCCTCTTGGCTGAAGGCGGGCCAGACTCCAGGACATTATCGGCCATATTTTTTGACGAATTTAAAAAAAAAAAAAAAAAAGAAGAAGAAAAAAAAAAAAAAGAGGCTGTATATCCACTCAGGGCTTATGTATTCCCTTTATTTCCGCCTTCTTACTCCCGTTAAGAAATGTTTCTGATCGTTCCCCCACCGCTCTGGGGGGGACGGTAGGGGAAGAGGACGGCGGGGTTGAACTCTTCCTCAGTCCTCCTGAGTTTGCAGCACCTCTCTGGTAGATATCAGTCCCCCTCCCCTGTCGGGAGATTTTTTGTTTCTTCGCAGACTTCAACGAGAGGCGGTGGGAAGGTGGAGCCGACGGACGACTGACAACCTCATGACACAAAATCTGTCCCAAGATCCGTCCTCCCAGCTCCATTCAACTCGGTCTTCCATAGTACGCTGATCAGAAACCTTCCCTCCCTCTCTCTTTTTTAGATCTTAAAAAGGCTGCAGGGGGAGATGATGGCACAAAAATCACAAGTTTCCAAAGAGAAAGAGAGAGAGAGAGAGAAAACTTCAGATTGCTGCTGTTTCATGCAACACCTTAGAGAACCTGCAGCGATTTGACTTTTTCCTCCCCTCTTATTGCTGTCTGTATCAGAGTCCTTTTAATTTTCCACGGCAAAAAGGCAACAAGCAGTAGTTTGAATGCAAGTGTTGGCGACGCTCAGTTCAACACGGTTTGAAGACAGATCCATCCACTCGGATCAAAAAAAAAGAAAACAAAAAGTCCAAAAAGCATGTGAACCTATATTTCCATGTGTGACTTTTTTCTCTTCTTCTGCATGTGCATGCTGACTTGCGTGTGCACTTAGTGTCGAACAATACGAAAGGCACTGGAGAACGGACTGGGATTGCACATTCGGTTGATGCAACCCCATTCGTCAGTTATCTGTTGCAAAACAGACCTTTAAAAATACGGATTCCTGCCACTTTCGACGCAGCTTTTTTTTTTTTTGGATCCGCTCCTCGAACGCAACAACGGCGCTAATTGCCAATCAGCAGGGCAGTTCGGATTGATCTAATCAAGTTTGATTTTCTCTCTCTCTCTCTCGTTTTTCTCTTTTGCAGACGAGGATCAAACGGGTTACTTATCTTGTGCTCCCTGCAGATGTTCCTCCTCTAGTTCTTGCTTGTTTCAAACACGACTGGGGATCTCGGATGAAGGGAAAACGCTATCGATATTGGCACTTTTTTATTTTTTCAGTGCTTTCCAAAAGATTTGGTTTTTTTTGCAATGCATGGACAGAAAAAAAAAAAAGAAAAAGAAGAAGAAGAAGAAGCAGTAGCGAAGCTGAGGCGAAATGTGACTTATAAGAAAAAACTAAATATGGCTATTTCAGAAGCGGAATGCTTCAGATCGGCACAATAATTGGAAAAAATCCTCTCATTGACTCTTTGTGATGGTGAAAAGCCCCCCTTCGTGTTGGTCCTGGCAATTTCACCCCCTTCTCTTCTCCTCTCTTTAAACCCGTCTTTCTTTCCACCTCTCCCTTCTGCCCGGCAGCAATTTATTTATATAATTGTCTATGCGGACTCGTTCCTTCCTCCGCCGCGGACACATAGTGATTTTTCATGGTGGTATTTTCCTCTTCTCGCAGGTTTTCTCCTCGTCGTGTGCAGCCCTCTTCCGCCTCTCCGCCCCGTCGCCGCTCCGCAAAACACCCCCTTCCTTCAGATTTTCGGAGTGTTTTCTTCTCATGCATGCATCAATGTATTTATATATATAAATGTATATAGCTACATGACACCCAAGGCGGCTGGCTTTTCCCTCCACTGAAGCCTCCTTTCCTCTGCCGCGTCCTCTTCCACCGGACGGCTCGGACAGGATTCGGTGTCTGTGTCTCTTCCCCCACTTTGCGGTTCCCGGAGCGGCTGCCGTCGGCGGCCGGGGTCGCTCCTTTTTCTATCGGTGATCTCCTGTTTCTGACGGTCTGTCCGCCAAACAAAATGGCGGCTTGTTGTTTCTACTCCTCTGATACGGGGGGGAGGGTTAGAGGTACAGCAACATTAGGCGTGAAGAGGAGGAGGAGGAGGGACGGAGGAAAGGAACAAGAGGAGAGGTTGTCTTCGTGAGTGCTCGGGAGTGTCCGGAAACCTGTCCCAGCGTGTCGGCGGCGGCCGTCGGGTTTCAGTCTGCAGGGGACGGTGGTGTCCCACTTTTACCTTTCAGCGCATCGAGCCAAACCGCCTCTCCATTATTTAGCCTATTTTAGATGAATAAGTATGGGTTTTAAAAATTAGTTGGTAATTAGTCTGTTTATTCCACAGTTTGCAACTTTTATACAGCGTATTTATTAATTTTTTTTTTACATTTTTGTTAAAACTGTCACCATATGTGACAGTTTGTCATTTGACATACTCTTCATCTCCTCCCTGAGCTGCTATTGGCATCTGATGCGTAGCTCCAGACCAAAATCAACCAATCAGAGCCAGGAGGAGGGACTTATCGCCGTCAATCAGCTCATGTACTGGCTGCTAAATGAGCTAATGGCGGAGAAACAACTTACTGTTCCAGGAAAACCTTTTTATTTGCTGTAATCAGTGGCCATGCTAACTAAACTAAACATTCACAACAGGCTATGCTAGCTGTATAGCTTGTTCTGGAGGATTAGCATTGCCACACAAGAAGACTAAAGGCTCTGATTGGTTGTTTCTAGTTAGCACTAGGAGAAGGCAGAGGAGCCTTATGACAGTTTCAACAAATATGTGGAAAAAAAATGTATGTAAAAGTTACATCCTTCAGCTTTAATGACGCTCAAATAAACAGAATTAGCATGATTGCTAATCACTCAGCTCAGATTTAGGAGCTGAGGAGGAATAAAAAGGAGGAATAAAAACATGTGGGATGCACTTATATGATCATTAAATTGTTGATACCTCCCTCGAATGTTTCCACATTTTGTTAAGGTTTCACCATAAACCTCAGCAGATCGCAATGCCGCATTTTTACTCTCTTTACTCTGAAAAGTCAAAGCAAAATCAAGTCCAACATACTGCCTTCAGAATTCAGCTATAACAAATAGAGTCCATCTGTGTGCAATTGAATCTCAGTATAAATACTTCTATGAAGACCTCAGAGGTTTATTAGAGAACATTAGTGAACAAACTGCATCACAAAGACAGAGGAACATGTCTTGGAAATTTAATTCAGTTTAATTCAATTCAAAAATATTGTATTGATCCCAAAAGGAAATTAAATGCTGTTATAATCCATATTAATTCAAGATTCTTCAAAGAGTTATTGTAGATGGTGATACCTGTGGGCAGGAAAGATCTCCTCTAGCAGTCTGTATTACAGAAACTTGAAGAAGCCTCTGACCAAAGATACCCTGGTTTTCTATGGTAGCCTCATGGAGAGGGAGCTCAGGGTTGGCCATCATTCACTAAAATCCTTCTCCATCCACTATAACACATTTGTCCACCACAAACTGGCATTCATCTGAGGAGCAGCTTATTTGGTAACTCTGAAGGATTCCATACTTTGACTAGACCACTTCCAAACCTTCATTTTATGGGTTTTGAGCCACTCGAATGTGGACTTGCCGGCGTGGTTCGAATCATTGTCCAAGTGTCTAATTCAATTGTGTTTGAGCGCAAGATCACAAATTGACAGTCGGACATTTTATTTCCGGATTTTCTTCTCCAGCAAGAGCAAAATGAACGAGTCCGTTATGGAAAGTGAACCTCTCTGGTAAACTCTCCCACACCATTTTTGTCCTCTCTCTCTCTCTCTCTCTCTCTCTCTCTCTCTCTCTCTCTCTCTCTCTCTCTCTCTCATTTTTTCAATCTGCAAGACCGATCTTAGCTGAAGCAGAAGATGCCTGCAGAGCTTCAGATTGCCACAGCAATTCCTGGATGACTTTCTGTGGCACTTTTGCAGTAATTGATGCAGACCAGACACCCCGGTTCACCACTGTTCCATGTTTTCCTTGTGGATAAAAACTTCTGTGTGGTTCATTGGTGTCCACAAAGCTCTATGTGTCACGTTGTTTCCTTCTCCAGAGTGACAACAGTGACTTTCTCTGCTGTTCTTGATTATCTTTATATGATGTACTGCTGTTAAGAGATAGCTTACATTTTAATTTGACATTTTTTTAAAATTCCACAGGCTTAGCAGCAATACGGTCGATGTTTTGCTATTAAAATTAAGCAGAAGCAACATAGTTAATCATGAATTAATGGGAGGTAAAGTATATTTTCAAGTAGGGCTAGGCTGGTTTAGGTGAATATGAACTTGTTTTTTTTTTTTGCATTATTTGAGGTCTGAAAGCATCGCACCGTTTTCATTATTTTGACCTTTTCTCATTTTCTACTAATAAATACTAAATTTTTGCCTGGAATTTCAGAGACATGTTGTCAGTAGTTTATAAAATAAAAGAACAATGTTCATTTTACTCAAACATTTACTTATAACGAGTATAATCAGAGAAATTGATCATTTTAAGGGGTCTCTCAAAAACAAAGTTCTTTATTCTAAAAGAGAACACTTTTTTCTTTTAAAGAAAAAGACAAACACGCATTCATAACAACTCGGTCCAACTTTCAATGCAACTCGTTCAAGAAAAGTGAAGTTTATAAATCCAGTTCAGTTTCAATGTTGAACACATCACTCTTCCTTCAAAACTGATTAAATATGAAAGTTTTAAAAAAATCCATCTGCTTGTATTTCCATTTGGCGGTGTTAGTCTTTGTCATTCGGCATGAGAATGACTGATAATTTAGTGGACATAAACACCTGTCCTTGTTTGGCCTAGAAAAACAAAAGATAAGAAGAAAATAAATGAAAACTAATTATGTTTCTAATTGAACTACTATTATTTATGTGGAAGCTTTAAGCAAGCTCAGAGCATGATCAGGATTGTTCTTACTGCATCAGCACAGTACTGAAATGTTAACAATGTAGACTTTAACGCTACACAATCTTCCACTTTCACCTCTTCAAGCCTCCTTAACTATCACTGAAGGCACAAATGTGCTTGATTGCGTTTTTAAGGTAAGTTTCTCGCCTCTAACACCACATTTCTAAACATCTGCAGCCCTGATTACATTAGAGTTAATGCCATCCAGGGTTTAGCTGTCACGTTCCAAGGTCCTGAGCTTCTTGAGGCGCCTGAACGTTGCATGAGCCGTCCACGATCTGTAACATTTGGTTCGGTTTCTGTTTCTCCCCCATCCCTGGCCTATCCCATTCCACAGGCCTTCTCTACATCAGCCACAGTCTTTGGAGCGCCGCTGGACAAAATCAGAGGTCCTCCCTTTTCCCGGATCACCACGTCGTCCTCGATCCTGACTCCGAGGCCGCGGAAATGCTCAGGCGCCTGGTCGTTGTCTTCACAGATGTACAGCCCTGGAAAACGATTAGGAAAGGTCTTTTTTTTATGTCACACGAACAGAGGCTTAACTATTATGGATATTTTGACCGGTCACAAAATTAAATGCATCCATTTTTTATTTCATGTCAAATGTTCATCTTTTCATAGGAATCAAAAAAATAATAATTTCCACTGAGCCCAGTTTTCATTGGTCCGCCAGAATAAGATCCGGTTCAAGAATTCAATGAACTTTGTGGTCGTAAAGTTGCAAAAAGAAACAAGAAGCTTCAAGTCGAGTTAATACAGTTTCGAGTTGTTTAGCAATGTGCACTTCAGGTTCAGATGTACCTGGTTCTATAGTGACGACCATTCCGGGCTGGAGAGGCTGTGAGCGGGATAAGTCCGGGGTGTCGTGGACGTCCATGCCCAGATAATGGCCAACATGATGGGGGCAGAACCTCCTCGCAGCCTGGGTTCAAGACAAAATCAAGATTTCTACTCTATGTAAAGATACATGCTGTAAGCCACATAGGACTGAAACGATTAATAGGATCGATTGTGATTAATCGGATAGTTGTGATTAATCGAACACTGAACTGATTTAGAGATGTATTTATCGCTAACTGGAGTTAAAATGGCTATTTGCTGAAAGAACAACATATTCAGTGCTGCTATAAAACTAAAACTGTACAAAAAATAAACACATTTGTGTTTAAGATTTTTTTTTTAAAAACTCAGATTATCCTATTGATCGTCTTTTGCTATCCAGTTATTTCTTAGTTGATGATGCATCCTTTGCAACAAATTATTAAAGGAATGCTGTGTTATTCCATTTTAGGCAAGAAAATATGTATTGTCTTACTTTAAAAAATAATTGAATTACTTGTTTATTTATATCGTTTAATGTATTTCAAATAATTTAATATGAAAGATCTTCAAAATTTGTCTAATTTAATCTGATTAATAAATTAATCGTCAGTACAGTGGATAGAATATAAAAGTCACGTCATCCGTTCACCCCAGCAGATTTTTGCGGTACCCGACAGTTGAATGGATCAACAGTTTTATGCAGAAATACGTTTCCCACTAACCACATCTAGCAGGCGCAGCTTCTTGATCTGTGAGGCTCAATTCCCACAGATTAGAGCACTAACATGGTCAAATGCTAATGTTCAAAATCCAGTTTGTTTAGTATTAATTAGATCTGAAACTGCTCCAGTCGGATCTGACATTCTCCCTGGTACTTTACCTGTAGCGCATCAGCGTCACTGGTGCCGGCCCTCAGGATGCCGAGGCGCCTCAGCTGGCGTCCCAGCAGAGCCAGCATGGTGCTGTAGATGTGGTCCAGACTGACGCCGGGGGAGCAGAGGGACAAACAGGAGCGCTGCACCTCCAGGACGGCCTCGTACAGCTCGGCCTGGGCGGCGCTGAATCTGGCAGAGGAACAGAGGGACGAACGCAACGCTGCAGTGAGTCTGTCACTCCTCTGGGAACAAAACTTTAAAACACTCGCTTAGTTCAAAGTACCAAACTGGAGACATCAACGGTACAGTTGATATTTTTCAACATTTGGTGTATTTTGGTGCACCTCCCATTTTGGAGATATATTGCCAAACTATTTCGAATCTTTGGTTCTTCTTTAAGCTAATTGGTCAAACTTACTGCCCATTCACCGGCCACGTCCGGGTGACGTCACTGACGTAACCAAAGTACTCGCAGCCTCCGTCGAGAAGAACCATTTCACCGTCCTAATGAAAGACACAGGGAGGAAAAACTTACAGAATCTAAATTTACAGCTACGTAGCGTAAAAGAAAAAGGGGAACGTTTTTTTATATACATTTTCTGTCCTAATTGAAAAGACATTTGACAATTAAAACAGATATTTATAGACATTACAAGAGGAAAAAAAAAAATCACAGTCCTTTTTTCTCATAACTTTTCTGTTTTGGGTCGGTTAGCATTACCCAAATCATTTATATTTGCTATACTAGTCCTCTTTCAGCCAGAACTCTACTATTTAGAACAAGCATAATTTCCTAAAGTCTTCGCTGCAGCTCAAAGCAGTGATTACCTTGACAACCTGGTTGTTGTTTATGTAGTGCAGAGTGTTTGCTCGATTTCCTCCGGCGACCACAGGGGGGTAGGCCAGGAAGTTGGCACCGTGGATCCGGTTCTCGAAATCAAACTGGAAAAAGTAATAATAGATGAAGAAGAAAGTCTGTGTGAGGTTTACACTGAGATGAAAATGCTTCTGTTTTTTCGCTTTTTATTTATTTTTTTAGATAAGTGAGGCCATCTCAAAGCGACGATATCATTAATCGCAATAACATCTGGGACAATTTATCGTCCAGCACAATTTACTATCGTTAAGCACACGTTAGAAACAACAGAGGTCATCAAATCTAAAACCTACCTTAGCGAACAGGACCGACTCGTCGACATCTCCTTGTGACAACGCCATTGTCCTCCTAAACGCCTGAAGGAAAACAACGTTAATCGGTGTTTTTGCCAGAGAAAACGCACAGAATCTGAGAAAACAAAACGAACAAACAAAAACACTGCAACGCCCTGTAGATGAAACCACTGACGCACCTGCGCTGTGATCCGACCCGCCTCTCGCATAAGTGATACCTCTGCGGGGCTCTTGATGGCCCGGAGAGAGTGAATGAGGGGTCTGAGCGAACGCGGGGCAGGACCTGCCTCCAGGATGGGCAGAACATGAGTCTGGTGGAGCCGAGGGTGGGCAGGCTGAGAGGTGTCATACCAGAGCTGGGTGCCTGAAGGAGATTAGAGCACCACAAGAGATTAAAAATAAAATAAAATAAAAAAACATTAAGGTTAAAATTTTAAAAGGGGCAGTATTATATGTTTTCCAGCCACATCATTATGCTATTTTGCACAATCAACTAACTATGTTAACTTAAGTAATTAATAAAATGCTATATATGACAAAAATGATAAAAGAAATTTGACTTCATTATTTAATGTCTTGAAATTGTGCCTCTGTCTCTTTAACAGCATTTTTACAAGCTGAGCAGTAGCTCCACCAGGTGTCTGCTAACTGTTGCTGGCTAGTCTGAAGGAGATGAGTGGGGTAGAGGGCTGCTCTGTGAGGCAGAAGCTTGGAAACTGCAGCTCCAAGGAGGAGCTTTGTCCTCAAAGGCGGGGCTAGGGTACTCCCAGGCTTTTTGCCCCAACTGGTTGCCATGGAGATTAAAGGATTTCTCAAACAAGGGGGAAAGAATCAAAGCAACACTCCAGGTATGTTTTTGATGAGGGAATAACTTCAAAAAATGGTATGAAGCTCAAAAAACTCAATTTTATATTTTTTTCCTTTCAAAAGGATAAGAAATTACAAATACAGCCTGTCTGAGTGTGGCAGGCTAAGGAGAGCTAGAATGTACAATTAAAAGGTTACTGTAGCTTTAAGAAAGTTGTGAAGTCTTTTAGAGCCACTCTGCACTTATATTCACTCACCTTTAAGGCTCTTTAAAACTAGACCCAGCTCCTCTGTACTGTGAACTCTTTCTATGCCCGTCAAAGCGGCTGCCCCGTCCCTTCCCGCCCGCGGACCGTCCCACAGTTCCCTCCCCGGATCTCTGCGAGGGACAAACAAGACGGCCTGGTCCGGTCGAGCCGTCCCGTAAAGAACCAAGGCACTGTCGGGTTCCAAGAAGCCGGTGAGGTAGAGGAAATCCTGAGAAACACGAGGCAGAGAGCTGTGTCGAAGACAGGACTTACGGGATTGATGCTGTCATCAGAAGCTGAAGGAATGACAAACCTGGTTCTGGTGGAAGGGGTAAGGGATGTCGTTGGTCATGTAGCTTATCGGGTGGGAGAAAACGATGGCCACGTGGTTCCCAGAGGAGGCAGAAGGTCCCAACTTGTCCGCGTGGGCCTCGATGAGCAGGGCCAGCTTCTGCCTGCGGAGCTCAAACTCTGTCTGGGTTAAGCCTGGGGTCACTTCACCTGAGGAGCAGAGAGAGCAGAAATCCCAACCGCCTCAAGGATCTCTGGTTGACACGACTAGCTATCCGAAGGAGGAGAACAGCCGAATTCAAGGATAAAAGGCACTCACCATGTTTGACGAGGTGAGGGTGAGTGAAAGGACTGGGCTGGCCGAGGTACCGAGGAGGGACAGTCTTTGGTTTCACATCTCCAGGTTTCACAGAAATATGGCGGCACCATACACAGCCTGCAGAAAACACAACGCAAATCCACAACGTATAGCGCCAAAAATGTTCCCAGTTTGCATCTTCTGGTAACTAACGATTATCTCAGAAATGGATTATTCTATTCTGAAGATTGATTCTGATGATTAATCAATTAATCAGACAAAAAGAAACGTTCCATTCTGAAGATTTTTCAATTAACCACTTAAGCGTTTTTTATACAATTTCTGGAACACATTAAAAGATGTAATAATTGAATTTATTTTTTTTTTATAATAAAGTGAGCATTTTCTTGCCTAAAACGAAACATGGCATTCCTTCAACGTACGTATGTTCATTTGAGGCAAAGGAAGCATCTGCAGCAAAAAACTACTTTCAATATTCTGATAAACCCATTAATAACTGGATTACAAAAGGTGCTCCGTAGTTGTTTCTTTTCACAGGATTTAAACCAGGCAAAGCTAAAACTGCCACCTGAGGAGTTCTTAGTTTAACATATTTACAGACAAATTGGGTTTTTTAATTATTATTTTAAATGCAACATGTGTTTTTATTTTTTATAATGTTTTGGCTCAATTATGACAGAGTGTGTTGCTTTTTTGGGGCAAATGTCCTTTTTCGAGTCTCCATACTCCAGTTAACGATTAATCGATAGCTAAATTATGATGACCTGGTTCTTCTTCCACAGAAGACATACTGTTTGTGAAAAGATCAATATCCTTCATCTCCTCTCTGTGCTGCTATTGGCATCTGATGTTTCACTCCAGACCAAAATTAACCAATCAGAGCCAGGAGGAGGGACTTAGCGCTGTCAATTACCTGATGTACTGGCTGCTCAATGGGCTAATGGCAGAGAAACAACTTACTGTTTCAGGAAAACTTTTTATTTGCTGCAATGAGTGGTCATGCTAACTAGACTAAATATTCGCAATTATTTCAATAATCAGATGGGTCACGATTAATCCGATTAATCGTCCAGCCCTGTGGTAGACTATTTGAGTGTTTTTCCAAATTTATTCACAATAGAAAGCCAAGAAGTCACATTTATCTAAATGTTCACAGTCTTGAAAGCAGTGTAAGAGCCTTGAAAATGGAGATCAGACTAAGTATTATGACAGAGTGAGGTATAGTCATGCTGAAGTTATGCCTAAGTTTGACTTATTTACATCTTTCCCCCTCTATATACACAAAATTGATATTCCTGAGCTGGAGTTCAGTTGCTCTTACTGTCAGATTAGTGAGACAATAATAAATGATGTGCTGACCCACCTCCAGCTGGGGTCCGCCGCGGCAGCAGCCTGACGGCAGACCTCGTGAAGCTGCAGGCGGGGGACAACATTACTAAAGCTGCTGCTGCTGCTGCTGGAGGACACCGAGGACCACTCACAGCATGACGTCCTGCCGAGGACAGACGGGAGACACAAACAGACACGAAATTATATCTTAACGCACAACGGCAGCATGGGGGATTTATATAGTTTACCGTCAAAAACTCCTCTAAATCAACAGCTATGCAGTGGATGACAGTAGCCTTAGCTAGCTCGCTGCTTCATTAGCCACATTCGTTCTCTTTGTGGAATTGCTGCCCTGAGTTTGGTTTGTCAGGCTCGGAGAACGCTTATCCCCTAAAGCAGGGGTGCCCAAAGTCGGTCCTCGAGGGCCGGCATCCTGCATGTTTTAGTTCTGTCCCTGGTTTAACGCACCTGGATCAAATGATGGCTCATTAGA
>CAEFZX010007292.1:0-73482 GCA_903066825.1 Alfaro cultratus | reverse complement strand
TATATATATATATATATATATATATATAGGGGTCATTTAAGGAAGCAATATAAAAAAATTAAGAAATAAATAAAAAATCTCTGCCATTGGTAATCTACATCAGAAACACAAGCTATATACCATCAACCTTTCATTCCTGCAGAATATAAGCAAGTTAAAATGTTTGTTCAAATCCACTTCACTTAAAACATAGCTTTGTCCTAATTTGACTATTAAATAAGTTAAGCCTGTGTCTAATTTACAAATGACCCTACAAGGTAACATTTGTTATTTCACATGCTCCGTCAGGCAAATAATGTCTCTTCTCTTTTGCAGTTTCTCCACAGTTATATGAAACAACTTGTTTACATTTATAGAAAATATACACATATTTGCACAATAAGTGCTTAGAATATTGCTTAGATGAAGTATTTTGTTGTATGCCAAATATCAGACATTCTGCACACTGATAATATATTTGGTCATTTAAAATGGATGCCAGCTGCCCTTTATGTCCACACCTAAAGTCAAATTTTGGTGCCCATGATAATAAAGCCCATGCAGAGGAATAGGAATATTGTGTGAAGAAAGAGAAGTGACACTTTGAGATTATCCTTTTTTACCACTAGTTGCATTTTTTTCCCTATTTTTTTAAGTTATAACATAGAATAAGCTTGAGATAAAATTTTCTGTCTGAGATTTGCCCCTCATAGTGCTTATGTGTTATGAAAAGCAAACAAAAAAAAAAAACAATCAGAAATTCCTGCAATGGGTCTATGGATGGAGCTTCCTCCTGATAGAACAAATTTACAGTTCCAAATCCGATCAAAAATCAATTTGACACAAATGCTGTCATCTCCATCACACTGAGGGTCTTCTTTGTCTGAGACCTTTGCAACCTGCAAACAAAGAATGTATGAGCTAGGACAAAACTTCCATTTGTACGTTGCCAAACAGAAACAAGAACATTAAGTCGAACCGCAAGCTGGAGAAGAAATACAACAAGGACTACTGGTGGGAAAGATTTGTTTTGGAGCAGACATGAAACTAGCAGGATAGTAGCTTCATTGTGGTCCCAGAGGCCATGGTAAAGCATGCAATACACTAAAGGCAAAATCTAATGTCCATGCTTGTTCTTTTAAATATATTTATTACGCTCTGACATATTTCTCTCCCAACTTACAGAAGTACTAATGCCTGATTCTTCTCTTTCTAAAGAGGAATTTGATGGAGCTTTCTCCATTGCTAATTTATATGATGCCTCCTCTGCTACAACCCTTGAGTGAAATCACAAGCTTCATCTTTCTCCACAGCTGAGGTTTTCTCTCCAATAATACATTTTTCTGAAAGGAAATGGGACAAACCTTGCAGTTGTGACAGCTGTCTTGCAATTAAAATACTTCAGGGGGATAATTTGATTACGACACGTTGTTGTATTTTACCAAGCAGCTAATGGCAATGAGAGAATTATACCAAAAAGTCTGGAAACGGCAACAGCCATTCATACAACTTACAGATGTCACAATAGTCTTTACACATAATTTTACACTCTGCAAAAGCTGTTGCCTCCCATCAAAGAAGCATTCTGCCCACATCCACAGCCACACATGCACGACATGACAGATTTAGAGAAATGAATTAAACCAGAACAGATGGGCCTTAAAAGTAAAACAAAGTAATTCAATCTGGTTAATGGGAGGAAAGCCACAAACTACTCAGTTCTCCGACTCAGAAGCTCGGCTGAATTGCTTCTCCAGCTTTAATGCTCAATCCCTATGTCATAGTGTGTTTCTGTGTTCCCCATGCATATTATAAGACATTTAAAAGGAAAACACTGTATATTTACAAGACAAGCCCCACCATGTGGACAGACAGGAGCTATTAGTGCCTAGACAAAGGGGGAAATGTATCGTAATTGATTGTTACAAAAGATTGCCCTCCTCAGGAAAAAAAAAACAAAACATTAAGCTATTCCAGAAGCGCATTTGATGCCTTAAAGTGCTGTGCAAAGGAGGCTCTTTCTGCACTACACATTCATGCTGACATGCAGTTTGCAAAACAATTACCATCCGCTCTTGTTTGATCTTTGTCCCCACTTTGGTTCTTTATAAGTGTGAGTACAACTCACTTGCCAACCATGCGTGCAATAATGGCTTCCATCAAGGGATGTCAGCTGTCAGAAAATGGAATACGTATTTCCAACACAAGTTTAAAAACTGCATGAAGGAGTCGCTTTTAACACCAAAATGATATTCCTAAAATAATAATGAATTGCCTTTACAGGTTTTATCTGTGTGGGCCTTTTTGTCCTAAAGTTGTTGCCTCAAAATTGGAATTTGAATGTTTGCAACGTGAACAAAGCAAATTCTTAATTGTAGAATAACCATAAAAAATATCATTTTAGTAATATTAAAATACATTACAATGAAAACCAATTCATTCAATGACGCATACAAAAATATCTGCATTTAAATGACAGATTTATCACGGGAGATCTTTGCATTTATATCAGAGTAAAATCTTAAAGCATGTTGTGTCATTACTATACATTTGCACAATGACAATGCACTAGCTAGCTGTGTTTGCATACATTTTATCAGCTTATTGGATGCTCCCCATTACCTAATGACTCACTCAGTTCTAGCTGTAAAAGTGGTGTAGGTGTACAACATTAGCTTGTGAGGTGGTAGGAAATAAATAAATCTGATGAACCTTTGAATTGAAGATGTGTTAATCATGTGCATTTCAGAGAGAATAAAAAGAAGGAAGCAAACATGTAAAATAGTGACTAGGCTGTTAAAGAACCGAACAAAGGACATTCATGGCCTTAAGGACAGCACAAATTAGTGACTTGCCAAGTGCATAAAAAATATGCCTCAGAGGAAATCTGCTTTGTTTAACTGGTGAATGAACATGTTTAAAATCTTCCTTGTCCAAAAGCAAAAGTTATAAATACATTTCTATTCTTTAAACAACAATAAATTAAGTGATACAGAAACGAGCTGGGCTTATTTCAAAATCCAAATTTTCTTCAAAACATTTTTCTCTCATTGTGTAAATACCTGGCTCAAAAGTTAATGATCCTTAGGAAAGGTTTAACTCTGTTAAGTTAATTTTTGTACTCAAAGTAAGAAAAACACTTTGTTGTGAAGTTGCTGAATAAGCAGCAACTACTACAATCACACTTTCTGCAATCAACCATCACATACTGTAAGTATCTATATAAATGTTAATTTTGTTTGTAATCCATGATACACATTAGGTACTTCTCTAGTTCCCAGTGCTGCAAATAATACCAACAGTCCTGTTTTTTTCCTTTCCATGATCTGACAAAAAAGATTTACCACTTAAAATCACTTAATGTTAAGTGATTTTCTTGTACAGCACAACTATAATTAAATAATATCTTTTGTCTTTCCCATTATGACGGTAGCTATTTGTCATGTCATCCACAAGGAGTCGCTTTTAACACCAAAATGATATTCCTAAAATAATAATGAAGTTGTAGATTACTCATGAATTTTTAATGAGCATTCTGATCAAGTATACATAATATGAAGTAAAAAAAGAAAATTAAAAAATTCTCATTTTTTATTGTGTTGCTGTATAAAATTCTTCCTTAAGTGAGAACTCCATTAGCTTGACCATTACCACTGCAATTCTCATCTCCCTTCACTGCTCCGTCTGGGCTTTCTCACGATCAGCTGGATTTCTCCAGTAGAATTTAAACTGGGCCAATCAGCAAACAGAAGGAGAAGGTCTGAATGATGATGCAGATTTTCTGTGCCATTTTAGAATTGTACTCTGCCTATAGTAGAGTACATAGCTAAAAATGCCATTGCTAGTTTTAGCAATGGTAGCGGAGGAAGTCAAAGCCAGTCAGTGCATGCTGGCTTCTAAATGTTGAATGAGCAACAGCCATCTTGTTCTGCTCAACATTTCTCTCTTCACAGTGGGGCATGTTTGTTTACAGTGCAGGCACTGTAGGCAATTTCACTACAGTATTGTTGTAATGCCCCAGCATCAAACTTAGCAACTGAGTAAAATTTCAAACTTCCCAGAGTCCATACCTCCAGCGAGCAATTGTTTCTCAACAGCTGAACTTAAGACCCTCAGTACAGGTTGGTTTTTACCAAGCTGTAATTCCATAGTTGTAGATGTGAGAGCGTTTCTCAGTGTCCAGACTTATAGATCAAACTTGTGTGGGATTCTTCCATTGTGCAACACATATGGCTGTCCATGGGTGAAGAAACAATTTTCCTCTTTATGGATTTTATTTAATTTTAACCTTACCTTTGTGTATTAGTGAAGAAATATCAGAATAACCAACATCTACATTTGGATTTTAGAGGAAACCTAAACGCATCTCTATGAACCAGTAATATAGGTTAGTCTTTGAAGAAAATATATCAACCTGCTAGGCTCCACACAAACTTCCCTACCTTATTGTTGACAGTTTTTATGAGTCTAATGCACTTTGTGATGTATAGCATAATAACCCTGGCTATGACTTTAGGGCCTTACTCTTAATATTGGCTGCCGAGTGGATCAGGCAAAATTATTGTAATGAGACCAAATTTCCATACAACAGCAAAATGAGTTCATTACTCTAAATTATATTGGTGGAGTAACCAAAAGATATTGATGGTTTTATTAAGCAGGAATTGAGTTTCAGCCTTAAACAGAATTAAGCAAACATGCAGACTGCAAAATGTAGTAATAATTACATCAGGTGCTTTTGGAAAAGGTTATCAGAATAGCCAGCACTGATTCATACTCTTGAGGAGGGTTTCAACTCTTGGAAGCTTTTAGTTTTCTGACATTAAAAAGCTCCATGAATTTTGCACAGGTGACTATCATAAAAAAGAGACTGGAAATCTGCAAGTAAAAATCAAAATTTTTGAAACATATTAGCTTATTAATGCTGGGCTTTTGTTTTACACACTAAAAATGGAAATAACTGAAGAGAGAACGAACACATTGGCTTCCTTTTCAGATGAACTCTTACAGGCAGTTTCTGTTGTTCCAAGCTGAATGTGTTAATATCAAGGGTCTGTCAGTGAAGCTATGGATTTTAATGTTTTTTTTAAATCAATAACAGGCATGTGGAAAAATGAGGATGTCTCATGACAATCTGTTCTATTTAAAAGGAGCCGTATTATGTGTTTTCCAGGGTAGTAGTGCCTTTTTTAAAATGCAGCAAAAAAAAAACTGTTACTTTTACTTGTTATACACATAACTTAAAAGAAAATTGACTTTGCAATTGTACGCCTCTGAAATTGGCCTCTGTCTCTTTAAGAAGCTCCTGCTCCATCTGACACTCCACATCATAACAGTACTAGTCCATGATGCAGTTTGAAATCTGCTGTTTTACTGCATGGAGAATTATCTGCAAAGTTTTGGACATAGAATTGCAAACATGGCTATGCAAAGAGGTCTTCTCTGAAAAGAGGCCACTAGGCTGAAAGAAGCCTCTGCTGTTGTATTGCGTTGACATATTGTGGGGTTACTTGAAATGGGGCATACATGGAAGACACAAGTCAAACTCTTTACAGCTGAAAGAAGAAGGGTATGGGTAGCGTTTTTTCTCTCAAATCAATGTCAAAGACTGGTAGATGGCTTCTAAAACAATCTCAATGAAATTATTTCAGTAAAACTGGAAAACATTAGCTATAGGGTCTTTGGTGTCTTAACATTGTTTTTGTTTATATTTTTTTTGTTTAGTAAGTAAAACAGGGTTGATTTGTCTCCATTTCCAGAGATAAAGAATTAGATTAAACATGGATATGTGATCTTTTTTTTTATGAACTCTGTATTCAATTTTGTGTCCTTTTTTTTCACATCACTGTATGATGGATTGAAAAAAATAAAAAACATAAACCTTGTATTTTACACAGTTAAACACCCAATTCGCTCATTGTTGATTCTGAACTGTCGCTCATGTATTGATTAAACAAATTAACACTACTCATTCATCCCAAGGTTACCGTCTCTCTCAGTGGCTGGGTGTGCTCTGCAGCTGTCCACAGAGGACTGCTTCAATGCATCCTCTACATCAGCTGATTATGTTATCTATCAAGCCCAGCTGCCACTGCCCATTTAAACCTTTGTCAAGTCATGCATTCAGCGTGGCTCATAGCAAATCACATAATTGAACTTTTGTATTCTACCACCTGAACATCATACCTTGATTTTCTTTTTCCTTTGGTAAAAATACAGAAGTAAGACTGTTGCACATAAGAAAAGCAGAAATCGGCCGCTGTGCTTGAACTGATAGAAGCTGGCGTTGTCGTCCTGGCGATGAACACACTGGTGTCGAAGAGGACATTGTGTTTTCCTGTTGTGGTTAAATCTAGCTAAAAAAAAAAAAAAAAAAGAGAGAGAAACAGATGCCAACAGCTTTTTTTTTTCTTGTTGCCAAGGCACAAACAGGATGCTGGCAGCTACAAAGATTCAATTATAAAAAGTACAGAAAATAATTAGAAAAATAATAGCACTTGAAAAAAATGCCCCTCCAGAAATTGAGCATAACAATAAATCCGTTAATTAGCTCATTAATATTCAATTGGGGTCAGTGGACTTAATGGAACCTTTTTCATGGGCCAAGGAAATGTTTAACACTCAGTTTTTCCTGTGCCTGTTCTCATTATCAACTATGCACAGGCGGGCCTTATCAGCCCTCCAGATGGCAAGGAACAATGCAGCGCCATTATCGTCTTACAGCAGCATGTGTGCCTTGTAACCGGTGTGTGCCTGGGACAGTGAAGTATAGATACTGAGGCATTTAGTGTAATTGATATGTGGTATATATCGTATTGTTTAGGCCTGTTTGTTTGCTCCGCCGGTATTCAAGGCAAGAGGAGAGGCAAAGATTGATTTTCACCGCAGCCACTCCCGCTCTCAGCACAGGTCACAGATAACTTGTCAACGCAGTTTTTTGGGGCTGGTGTAAAATGCATCAAGGCTAAAGTCTCTGGGGCATTGTGCAGGATAGGGAGTTTCATCTCTGCAAACACAAGCCCTCTTCATTGTCATTACCTCGTGCATGAGACAGATGTTTTATTCAACAAGTAAACAGTATGGCAATATGTCCTGAAACCTTTTTTGCTCTGTAAGGTTTCCATGTGAATGCTTGTCTGTTTTTGATAAAAACAATTAATTTAAAGATGAATATGTTTATCCTTAAAAAATGGACTGGAAGCTCAGTAATGTGGCTCCAGTTCTACTACAAAAATTTGAGTTTCTGAAATTTGGACAATGATAAAACCACTGCTTTATTTGCATACTATCATATTGAAAATAAAAAATTTTATTTCAACTGACACCTTTCACCCAAAGATGCTTTATACGGAAAGTCCAAATTGGATTTCAAGTATCGGATGAGACCTGATGAAGGCAGTTCTTGAATGACTGGGGTGGGGGTCACTGAAGATACCCTCAGACTCCAATCTCTGTTGTAAATTAGCTGCTGCATCAGCAACTGTCTGTGGGACATTGTTAGCACATGGCTAATCACATGCTGTCATTCAAAAAACAAAAATAACTCCTCAACATTACTGAATTAGTATAAACCTGGAGAGATTGATGCAATACATTTCTACATTTAAAACATTTTTCGTCATTCTTTAGAAAAATGACTAAACAACAGTTGTCATACTGTGTTATAGAATAGAACAGACGTCAACGGTGAGTATAAACCTATAAACCACTACATTTGGGATTTTGAGCTCATCTCTAAACATATAGTTGAAACCGGAAGTTTACATACACCAAATAAAAAGACATCCACATTTTTTCTTTGTTTGATTAACTTTGTTGTTAAGGGGCTTTATAACCAGTTTGGCTGTAAGGTTAGAGTTATTGTCTGTTTGGAAGGCCAAAATGGGACCAAGGTTTAACTTCCTGTCTTGAGATGTTGCTTTAATATGTCTAGATAAATTTTCTTTCCTTGTGATGATGTCTATCCAATGAAGTGTGCCAGTTCCTCCTGCAGCAAAGCGGTCCCACAACATGATACTGTCACCTACATACTTCCCAGTTAGGATGGTACAAGCAAGTCCTTGTCCCCATGTGTATTTGCAAAGGGCATTGTAGCTTTTTATGCTTCCTTCAAAGAAAAGGCTTCTTCCTCGGTGAAAGGCTTTTCGGTCCATGTTGGTACAAGACATGTTTCACTGTAGATAACGATAATGTCTTTCCAGCTGCAGCCAGAATCTTCACTAGGTCTTTGACTTTTGTTCTGGGGTCAATTTTAACATAATGGATCAAAATATGTTCACAGAACTTCCAGAGTAGTATGATGACTGGACATTCCCAATATGTCAGTACTTGCATATGATTGTTTGAACAGATGAATGTGGCACTTTCAAGCATCTGGCAGTTGTTCCGTTGAACCAGACTTGTACAACTCCAGAGTTCTCTTCCTGTAGTCTTGACTGATTTCTTTTGACTTCCCCACAATGTTAAAAATGAAAGAGTCGTGTTCCAGGTGAGGCTTTAAAATACATCCACATCTGCGCCTCCATTTAACTCATGTGTGTCAAGTGTGTCAGTTAACTTAGAGGTTTGTGGAAAGAAACCCAAAAGGTTTGAATCAATTTATACAGCTTAAAAGAAAATTATCTCTGATTCTGACCAAATGTATGTAAACGCTAAGAAATCCACAGAAAAGAAAAAAAGTTCTGACAGAGTTTTCTGGCATTTAGTAAATAGCAATACTTTTGATAATTGTAAGTGACCTAAAACAGTTTAGCCTGATTTAACTTCAGACAGTGAAAATGTATATGTGTCTTTATTTGGTATATGTAGAAATATGGTTCTGTAAAGCAGGTCAGATGTTCTACTTCTGAGTAAAAAAAAAAAAAATTAAATATTAAATATGTTTGGCAAGTAGATTTACTTTGGGTTACTCAAAACCTTAAGGCTAACATTTATCTGTTCTCTATATTTTGACTCTTCAGTCATTCAGTTTACCTGAAGCTGTCTTTTAGAAACCATAACCAGAGAGCAAACAAAGGAACAAAAAAATATTTAGAAAAAAAGCACTATCAGAGTGAACAAGTAAGCATAGTTTAATTAATGTTGGTAGAATTAAAGCTAAGCTGTCAATGCTAAGTATGTTTTGTTTTTTTTTCCCTTTGTTGGGATTTTTGACCAAAATAAGTGAAAAATGCTTAGATTTAACAGTTTTTGAGCAAAGGACGTCTGCTGGGAAATCTTTATTTGCTCAGAAAAAAAATTAATAAAAGGAATTGATACCACTTGTAACAAATTGTGAGTGCATTTATTATTTCAGCATTTTCCATGACACTGTTGGATTAATGTCCCTGAATGCAGAGGATAAACCACGGGCACTTATTTCCCATTTACGTGTTCCATCTTGTGTATCAATCATAATGTCTACAACATTTAAATGTCAACCTTTTAGAAATCCAAATCCAATTCTGGGTAGCTCTTTAAAAAATAAAGCACACACATGAAAGCTGAAGAGTTAAATTCTGACAGTTTGAAGCAAAGGTTGTGGATTTTGTTTGGATGAAGCCTTCAGCAATAATTCTTAGCAGGTCAGTTAGCTGACTTTTTTTCTTGACATTAGAGATTATTCAAGTAAAAGACAATAGTGTGATCTAAACATAGAATTTTCTCACTTATACTTAAATAAAACACAAAATGAAAAAGAAATTCAGGTTATACTCTGACAGTATATAAAGGCTTAACTAAGTGTTAGAAAATACTTGAACACAGTGAGAAATACCTGACTTAGAGTAAATGTGCTGAATGTGTTCAGGCTATCCCACAAATAGAGGTGATTCTAAATCATTGGCTTTAGGGTTGCAGCTTGAGAGCCCAGGTGTCATGGATAATTCCCACTCAGATATCCAGAGCCTTCGCTATCTCACCCCACTCCTCTTCTTCTGGCTTACTTCACCTCTGTTTAAGAGACAAGCTGCCATCCCATTGATCCCCCTCCCTCCAAACAGCTACCAAATGCCACCCCCATCCTCAGACCCAGGTACAAGGGCAGACAATAAACCTATGGGTAGAAGGGAGGGCGGCACTTCCCGCTGAGTGCAATTGGGATTTAGGAAAGTTAAACACTTCTCAAGCACAAAATTCCAGCATGGGCAGCAGACAGGGGATTCTGTCCTGGGCCATTCCACATCCACCTGATCAGGAGGTCAGTCCCATCATCGTACTTCTTGCCCATTTTGCACTCTCACTACTTGTTAGTAACTCTGAAATCTCTCTCATTTACTTCCAACAGTGCTGTCGACACTTTTTGATGCTGGCTGAGGCTCTTAAATCATAGGCGGTTCAAATTTTAAGAGCTGTGCAATCCAAGAGAAAAAGTAACAAAAGAAACAAGAATAAAGACAAAAAAGTTTATCATATGTAAACAGGGACTGTAGTCACCTAATAATGACTGGGTAGAAGCAGATTCAGATGTGAAAGAAAAGCACAAAGCTTCAAGTGAACCACATTTTTGAGGACAGTTAAACCAGGCAAAAACCAAGCGTGAATGTGTAGATTGTGACAGCTCTAATGAGCACTGTAGTATGTAATATTTTATTCTCCTGCCACATATTTGTGCATCTACCTTGTCCTTAAAGGCAGATGTGCAGCCTCAATTTCCAGTGGTCATTTGGCATCATTCCGACCCACTTTTTGATTATCTTCACTGTCTTGCCAACAGGGGCACTAATGCACTATTTGGCATTAAACGTTAATCTCTAGATCAGTGAGCTTAAACAAGGAGAGATGCTGACATCACAACACAAGTAATGTACCCTGATGTGATGCAGCAGGTCACTAAATTTTATTCATCTCAGTAACCACACTGTGCATCAAAAGTGGCACGTTTGTTTCTCCAAAATTCATGACAAGAAAGAGAATCTTATGACCAGAGGCTTCTGCAGCATTCAGCACACTGATGTCAGTGGTCAGATATTTGCACAGAAGCTACAAAGTGATGGTTACTTTAGTGACTCACCAATGTACAAATTTCAATTTCAATTGTGCAAATTGTACTGACCTAAGTTGGCAGTAAGTCACCAGTTTGTGAATAGAAGAGACTTTATTCATTCCCAAGGTGAAATTGCTTATTACTTGACAAGATGAAAAAGATATATAAAAGAGTGATGTAAGTAATTCAATACGACTGAGAATAGATGAAGGAAAATTCATATTTAAATCTTTAAATAATTAAATAATTAAATAAATAAATAAATAAATAAATAACTAAATAAATAAATAAATAAATCTACCAGGCCTACAAAAGTTATGCAGTATGAAGGATAAAAACTGACTTAGTAAATAAACAAATAATTGATGGAACACACTAAAGCTTGTTTCACCCTTATCTCATTTAGATACAATGCTTAATTTATAATGGTGGCCACAACAGCTTTGTGGGTCAAATTTACAAACACCAAACATTCACAAGTAATGAAATTAATTTTGCTGTGGTAAAGAAACGCTCTGATTGTTGTGCAAATTGTATTTTCCAAAGAATTCAAGAAAAACTAGACTGAGCTACACAGTACTACCAGAACTCCTTTGTACTCTGATCCATTAGACTAACTGAAAATGAATGAACAAACCATCCCCATGCACTTGTGCATTTACTTCAGCTCTATCAGTGACTGTTTTCATTGGCAAGTCTTCCGCTTAATAGATATCCAAACCAAAGCAAAGTGCATTAAATACAGATGCAGAAATACTTCAAAGTGCTTCAGAAAAACAATTTCCAAAACATACTTCAAATACAAAAAATGGGAAGATTAGTAAAATGTAAGGATAAAATAAGAAAGTGAAATGCATTCAGATTCAGAAATGCTGAATCTGAATGCATCTGAATCTGAATTCATTATCTTCTTTTACAGAAGATAAGGAAAAATGAACACAGTTTTCAGCAAAACTAAATAACTGTTCAACAAAACACATTTTGAGAGGAAGTTATTAGTGGAATGGCTTCATCCATATTTTTAGATTAAAGGTATTAGCACCTTTGTTCATTTTTGATGCAAATTTAACAAATCCCCTCTTACAAGTTATTAGGCTCTTCTTTTTTCATTTGGTGTAAAAGTAAAAACGCACCCGCAGCAGGGCTATGATGAATGCTTTGCTGTTAAATTGATGATATCAGTGTTAATAGATGCTTGTGGGAATGGACTCACTCAGAAAAACGACAGGTTTGCTCTAACTCTCCTCTCTGGTTCCATTAAACTGTGGGAGAGACAGTCCACAAAATGAGATAATCTAATTATAAGAGCACCAGTCCTAACCCCAAAAAAGCAGTGACAGAGATATAATAGTTCTGTTAGATCCTTTCTGTTATCTTAAAAAGATAAAATATTGCAAAAGACAATAATATATAAATTCCTGTTGGTCAGTAGAGTTCATTTTAATTGGATGGTTTTCTGCCCTGGACCCAGTTTTTTGTAAATTGTATGATCCATAAATTTTCGAATGGATTAGGGTCAGGGATTTTAGAAGGCCTTTCCAAAAGCTTGATGTCAGCCTGCTTTCACAATTCCAAAACAAGTTTAGATGTGTGTTTTGGATCATTGTCCTGGAAAATAACAGCTCAAATAGATCCTTAAAAAGCTGTCCTACAGCCATCATGTTTTCATTTTTTCAACTATCCAGAGACCAAAGAAAATACTTTGTTGCCTGTTTCCCAATGCATGTGTTTTATATATTTTTTTGCAGCAAAGCTGACAGGCTGAGTGCCATCTATTCTCTTTTCTTTAAATGATTGTTTTGGCACTGGTAGCCTTTATTGAACATGGATAGAGAAGAGGAAATCATGTAGCAAAAGGCCAAAGACGGGGATTCGAACCCAGAATAGCCACATCAACCTCTGCACATGGTCTGCACATGTTGCAGACTAAGTAGTCTAGCAAAATGACAGCTCCCAGCACAGTCTGGGCTTTATCCCTTTCACTTGGATTGTCTCAGGGCCAGTCAGTGAGCAGAAGAAAATTTGTGAACAATGGCATTGATTTTCTGAGCTGTTTTAGAATTGTAGTCTGCCTGTAGATTTAGCAATGGCAGAAGAGAAAATGAACGAAACCATTTGGTCCGTGTTGGCCACGCTTCCAAATATTGAATTAACATTAAGTCACCTCGTTTGGATTGGCACTTCTCTCTTTGCAGTGGAGGATGGTTCTTTACAGCACAGGAAATTTCTGGTAAACTTTATACCTGAACTGGCGCATTACATGCATCAGGGGCAAACGTTGGCAATTGGGTAAAATTTAAAACCTCAACACAGTCCATGCCTCCAGGAAGCAATCGTTTCTTGATTGCCAAAAGCCCAGATCCTGCCCAAAGCAAATAGCGTGGAACAAGGGGCTGGTTTTCAACCAGGCTACCAACTAAACCCCATTCACCCATTTTCTATACCCAATCAGTCTGTGCAGAGGAGTTGTTGTGGGGGGACTGTGCTGGTCCTTATGTCATCAATGGGTGAAAAGTGCATCCCAGACAGGTCACCAATGCATCCCAGGACAGACAACCACTCCTACACAGAATCACACCACAGTGCAAAAAAAATGCATGGCTTTGAACTGTGGGAGGAAGGTGCAGTATCCACAGTGAACTTGTGGATGCACAAGGAAAACATGCAAATTGTGTGCCAAAATGCCCTTGCAGGGATTTGAACCCAGCTCCTTCTTGCTGCAGAAAAACCGTCAGCAACTGCTCTGATGTGCAACACGAGTACCAGACACAGAAACAGTAGAAGGATAAGAGGAGGAGCTGACAAATATCAAATAAAACTGGGAGATACATGTTCTGGGTAGAGTGATGGACACAAGGTGAAACTGAGTGGAAACTGCTTAGAGGGAAGGAGACTAAGATAATGAATGTTCAGGAAATGAATGGAAGGGAATAACTGAACAAAATTAAAGCCAAAAGGAAACGCACAATTCATGAAACTAAATAGCTACAGACACAAAATGACTCACAACTCAAAGGTGATAAACATGTCTTTTTCATTAGAATAATGAGACCTTTAAGAAAAAGCTCTGAATATAATTTGCTCCATGTACATTATAACTTTGACACATAACAATATTAGAAAAGGTAAAAAAAATAAAACAAAATCTCAAAGACAATACATGAAAGTAGAGTCTGATTCTTGAACCAGAGGAAACATTCCACATTTTTAACTATAATAGAGAAAATGTATCTACTTGTGCCGTCTTCCAGGCTTTTGAAGGTTGTATTTAATATTAGCATCAAACAGATACACGAGGGAAGGTCAACAGCAGGCTGCCTGGATTCTCTGACCACAAGTGGTTTGACGACCCTCGCAAACACGCCGCAACCTACAATTGAAAGAGTTTTTCTTTATTGTTGATACCATGTTGCCCAAGCTCCATTTTATCTATTGAAACATGCAAGTCTCCAGGAACACGACCTGCAAAGAGGGGTGTTTAAGCATATCAGCTCTACAAAAACAGCCACATGTTTACAAAGACAAGACAAGCATGTTACGTCCTAACAATGCGGCACTGCCTCCAATCCGCTGCTCTCTTTCACTTACAACATTACATACCCTCGGGGTTAGCAGACCTTCCTTCATGTTCAAAGATTATCTGTTAATCCAAAATGTGCAGGAGCATGAGACGACAGGAAAGGGACCAAAACTCTGGGGGAGGAGGGGTAGGGAGACGGAGGGAGGGAAGGATGCGTGGCTTTATTTGTTTGTTGGCTTTCTTATTAATCCATTGGAACAGAGTGAATTTCCCCCTCTTTTCTGGGCATGTGTTAATGTTTTAGAGCCATTAAATGGAAGATGAAATTTTCAATGGATAGCATGTAAAAGTATTAATTGTAAAGACCATTATTTGGTGTCCATGAGGCTGAATCAGCTTAGCCACTCCATTCCCCCATTTGCATACAAAATGCTTTATTTTGGCAATCAATGAAAGTGCTCCACTGTATGTGTGGCTTATCACATGCTTGCAGGAAATGGATTCCTTAGCCATCTCGTTAAATTCTGTTGATGCAGAACAATTTGAAACATGGCACAGGCAGCAATGACATTTAAAGATGCCTTGGCTTAATTATATTTTGCAAACATTCGGGCTGTTTGTCCTCGGGGACAAAGCGCTTCCACTACAAAGTTAACTTGTTAATAATTCAAAATGAATCTCTCTTTTTGTTGAGCACCAATCATTATCTCCTATTAGAGCTGGTTAAGGGCATTCAAGGTGCCTCAAAGGCTCAAGGGAGACATGCTGCTATTTAATACTTAAAATGAAGCGCACGCATGTGCTACAATGAAGTTTGCAAAATTCAGCGGAAAATAAAATGCTTACAGTTTCAAGATATTAGCTTCAGACTTCCAGAGGAAAATATGTATAGTGTAATGAAGAATTGATGTAGTTAATTCGATGTCTGGAATAATCTCGTCCTGCAAATTAACATGGGAAAATTAACATTCTGGTGACTGACAGCTGGTCAGTCTGCTAGTAAATGCACTTTCTACACTGTTTAATTATGTTTGCAGAACAAATGACTCATAAATTGTAATATATTTGTTGCATTTCCCTGCTCCAAGCCCAATGTCTTAATTTCCGTGTATACATAGGGAAGAAATTGCAATCACAAGGTAGAGCACGCATTCAGATTCTCCTTACAGAGAGGTGAGAATGTTTTGTTCATGTCAGCCCACAAAGGCAACACAGATTTAAATTGCATCCCTTGGTGATAGTCTGTCCTCCTCATAGACATAAATTAAAAGGCATGCAGACTGGCAAACGCACAGCTAAAAAGACAGTCAAGGTCTGGTCCATATTGTGAAACACATTTCAACTCCATTAATCCACTTCATTCACTTCTCACAGCTGGCTTTCTTCTTTGAATACGCTAAACTAGAAAAAAATGTGACAGTGTGTCCTTCATGACACTCAAAGCCAGGTGCATCCCCATCAATATCAGCAAAAAGAGGAAAAAAAATTAAACCATCTCAAAACATATACTGTAGGAGTGCAGTGATTTAATATACTGCCATAAGCCCTTGCTCCTACACTCGACATGCAATTTGGAAATAAATTGACTGATTTAGATAGAGGCACAGGGAGGAGAGGGAAAAAAAAGAAAAAAAAAAACTGATGTAAACCTGGTTCGCTACTATTGAGTAAGGTGACATTGCGCAACAAATCACTTGCATGAATAGAGAAAGAAAACGATTTCTATTTCTAAAAAGTAATTTTGTTTGGGGAAGGTGCGTTGATTGCCATGTGTGTGAATCTATTCCTTACTCGGCTCGAGGAGCCTGAACATTTTACACAAGTCAATGTTATATTTTGCTGTTAGCATAATAATCAGAAAGGCCAGACTTTCATCCAAAGAATAACAGAATCTCATTTATTCCAAGTACATAATAGAAGGCCAACTGCAACAGCCTATCTCTCCCATTCTTTGCATATCTTGCTGTGCGGGGAGCAGAAAGAGTTGACTTTTACAGCTGCAAAGTCCATTGTGTTTTAATTGAGCCCAATGAAGAATAATTAAGCAATTACAGTGTTGATAAGAGAGAGGCATAATAAACAGATAAAAGACAAGTGCTTGTACACTGCCGAGTGAATTGGACATACCTCCGGTATGGCGTCACCATGAGAAGACAAAGGATCAAAGGCAGCGTCCGAAAAGGGCCAACAGCCTGTGTTTCCTTCGTTTTTATAAAGCTTGTGGCTGAATGTAGTGAAAATGCTCTTGGTCAGACTCAAAATTTAAGACTTCCCAGCTGGATTTGGGAATGGGAGTGCACTCTGATATTTTCTTCACTCTGACATTAGTGGGTTTTATTTTTTGAGTAATTGCACAGCTTGATGTGTACTCAGGGGTTTCCATGAGAACGATGAAAGTCTTATTTCAACAATGCTGCAATTATGGGGGGAAATATGGAAATACATTTTGAGCCAGTTCACAGTTGAGTTGGCTGGAATAATAGGAGCAGAAAACAGAAACAGGGAGCAGGAGTGAAAATGGCAATTTGAAACTCAACTGTCTTTAAAATAGCAGTCCATAATGAAAAGTAATCCTTACATCCAGAGTCCCTAACACCCTGGATGTGTCAAATACTCCTGCACAATTCATCTTACCTTGAAATAGTCCATGGTACCACAATTTTCCAAACAGTGGTATCTGTTTTATTCAATATACAGCAGCCATAATCTCTGTTGGCATCATATGCTGGTTGGCAGTGATAATCTATAATCCATTCATCCAGAGAGGGTACACAAATACATATTTGTTTCCTGGGATTAAAAGCTTATGGAGGGTGTATGGCATGGCCAATAATGTTCATCCATGCCAGCTATGACAGCATTTTCAGCTGTATTGTGGATAAAGGATTTGCTTTTAAGTCACAGAGCAGTATCCAACAGTATCTGAACAAAAAAATAAATAAAATGCACATCTCTTTTTCAGATTTAGGAGTTCCACATCTGCAAAAGTTATACACATTTAAAATAGTCACTTAACATTTGTGCCCGTGGTCAGGAAAAAGGGTCACAAACCCCAGGCTCACTGCAATCCAATTCAAACATAAAGCCAATTATTCTCAGCATTAAATCTGTAGATGCAAACGCATGGAGCCTTCTTTCAGTCGCTTTCATTCATTTCGGGAGTATTCTCGTCAGTCAGCAGGAAGCATGACAGAACAATGCCACTGGTAATCGGGGGAGGGGGGTGGAGCAATGTGGTGCAGTATAGCTAACATGAGATCAGTGAAAGAAACAAAGACGACGATGACAGAAATGGTGAAACATCTCCGTCCCAGTGCTGCAATCTATTTAACAGTCACAAAACAACCTTCACTTACTAGAGTCTCTTTTAGTTGTTTTTTTTTTTCTGAGAATGCATTATCAAGATTTTCCCATATTTGACCTTATACTCTGAACTTGGAAGCTGACAGAGAACCTTTTATTGGATATAGTGTCTTACAACAATGCCAATGTGCACAGTTAGTAGCACTGCTGCATAGCAGCAAGAAAGTCCTGGGTTCAAATCCCTGCCTAGGACCTTTCTAGAGTTCATAGAGCCGGCATGTTCTACCCATGCAGATGTGGGTTTTCCCCCACAGTCTAAAAACATGACTGCTGGATTAACTGGTCACTCTTAAGTCCCCTTAGTGAGTGTGTGTATGCATGGTTGTTTGTACTGTATGTCTTTATGTTGGCCTGTGATGGATTAGCGATTTGTTCCGAGTGTACTTTTATATTGTTGCATTAACACGGTGATGTGTACACCTAAGAGACAAGTAACAATGGAAAAGTCTCCAACTCAAATTTAAGTTAATTTCTTAAAGATTTACAAAGTGATTTATTCAGGAGGAGACAGTCAGAAAATGGTATCAGAGCAGTGGATAGCTAATGTACCATATAAAAGTGCTCTGTTGAGAGCTCAGTTTGCCAATATTTCACCATAGTGACAAAGAAGATCTAAACACAAAAACTAGAGTCTGAAACCAGCTCTGAAGTTCTGGCAGCTTTCATAGAGTCTCTGTGAGTTTTGCACCTGTTCTGACCTGCGATTTTACGCTGATGTCCACAGGAGTGCATTGGCATGTTCCATTTAACAATTTTATTTTATGGAGTTATGCTGTGTTTGTGAAAGGGTCACTTTTTACTACATAACCAATCAATGTTTTCAAATGTCATTTTAAGCACAAAATCACTCCACCAAAATTCTGTAAATCTATCTGTAGTTAGTTTTTTTCCACAATATGTTGTTTAGTCCTAAAAATAAATTTCAAGCTAAAGCTACACATGCAGCTGGTGGGATGGAAGTTAAAATCCTGATCTGCAACAACACAGCTGCAATTTTCCCTACCATGCAAAAAAATATCACTTTGTCAATGAACGCAAATAACTAAGCAGAAGTTTTATATCAACAAAGAACACATTAAAACTATGAACAGCTTTAAAGGAATTGCTTTCATACCCAACAAGGTTTATGCTCACAAACAGCAGTTGTGCCTACACATACTGTATTCCCATTAAATGGGCCAAATGACATGACATTTAATAACTGATTACCCACATTTCACTTTGCACACCAGGTTTATTTTTACTGCCTGATCTCCATGATTTATAAATGATTTCTATAGAACCTGTCTGACAACACGATGGAGGCCAAGAGCTCTTGAAAAACAACTGATCAAGAGCTGATGTGAAGAAGTTATGGACAGCGCAAGGCACTGTCCAAACTAAAACCTTTCAAATAGCCTGACTCCAACTCAAAAATCACAAAATAATCCAGAACTGCAGGAGGACATCAGTTAACGCCAGTGTTTATGATTCAACAATCATAAAGACTGAGCAAAAATGGCCTTCAAGGCAGAATTCCAAAGTCAAAACTACTGCTGACTGAAAAAGAACAAAAAGGCCATTTTACATTTGCCAAAAGTGCCAAAATATCCAAGACTTTTGGAAAAAAAAAAAAAAAGTGCTGTTGACAAAGACAAAAGTTGTCATTTTAAAATGTGTGTATCCTGGTACAGTTTGAAATAAACTGACTTTTTTATAAGAAAAAAAGAAGCAAACAAGTGTAGACCAAAATTCTTTCATGGTGATGTAAGAGATTAATTGCCTGTTCTTGCAAACGTCACAACCCCCTTAAAAAAATCTACACTACCTCTTCAAGCATAGCTGATGAAAACCATTGACCAGCTCATAGCATACAAACATTTCCACGAAACTGTTTATGCCGTCGCAATATTTTGTATTTCACCATATCTGTATAAAAGCTCTACTTAGAAAACAATTTCTGATGTACTTTGCCGAGATAAAATTAGGACCCATGTGATGCTGTACAAAAGGCAGCTCTTGTGGTCTAGAATTATTTGCCTCATTTTTGCAGAATGGCACTTCACACTGTAAAAATGACCGTTCCTACCTATAGCAGTAATACTTTTATTTCCTAAATTTGAAAGACATTTTGAAAAAAAAAAAAGAAGAGTGAATTGAAAATAGAAAGTACACAGTAATCAGCAAATCAGATGTAGGTGTAAAGTGAAAACTCTTTACGAAACAGGTTTCAGGTTTTCATAAAACGCTTTATGAAAACCTGAAAAGTTTCTGAAACTTCCAGTTTCAGAAACTGGAACTGCAACAAGCTGTTAATTTGCTGTCACCATATATAGTAAAGCTAATCTGAAATGGGTCAAGTTAAAACAATGACATCTGACCAAGAGGTACAATTTTGAACAGTCACACTGCAGTCTCAGCTTCACAATCACTAGATTTCTAATCTTCTTTTAAAGTTTTTTTTGTATAAAGGGTGATATTTTAAAAAAAAAAAAAACTTTAAACATCATTTAAAAATTAAACCCAAGAATTTTGGTTTTAACTGAAAGCTAATGGATCTTCTCATCTTAAAAACAGAAACATTAAATAAAAAGCTAAGAATAATTTGCATGTCGCTGCTCAAAAATATTAAGCTGTCTACCTCTGACTGAGAGTGTTATGACAGTGAATCCCTGTGGGTTCTGGGAATTGCATAATAAGTGGAGTTGCATTTCATTATCTGCATAATAAAGAAATTATGCAATGGTTTAAAGATGGCATAAAAGGCAAATAGAAATGAATGTGACCCTGGGGGAACTATGCAAAGTGTCCTACAATATCTATTCCCAGACTAAATGTTTTCAGAGCATCTAGCATGTCCACATAGTATACATATTTAATTGTGTGAAAGACAACTTAATGTGATGGATGTCAGAATGGTACAAATTAATTTGTATTTCTTTATAAGCCATGAAGTACATTAATTTATAAAAACATTTTACCCCTTAAATTTTGCATTATGTCACATTACAGTCAAACTTCAAAGTATTTTCCTGAAACTTTCTGTGATAGATCAACACAAAGTAGTGCATAATTTTAAAACAATTTCTGATGTACATTTTCTTTAGCTGTCTTTCCTCCCCAAGTACTTTGAGGACACTTTTTGTCACAAACACAGTCACATGTTTTCTACCAGTTGTGCACATCAAGGTACCAATGCAGTGAATCTGAATGGTAAACTTCAAGTCTTATTACAAATTCCTAATTGGATTTAGGTCTTGACTTTGGGCCATTCTAACCTACAGTGAAGACAAAAATATTCATGCTCATAAAAATTAAATTTCTTCCTCAAAGATTAGTGGAAAAAATGTTGTTGGCATTACAGTAATGAAGTCATTCTTATAATTTCTAGTCAGTTTGTTAGCTGTTTCCCTTAATATTTTTTGACAATTTATTTTTAGTAACAAGCTCCAAGTTTTGGAGGTTGGAAGGCTTCCTTGCCATCACCATAATATTTAGCTCCCTTCACAAATTCTCTGTAAAATTCAAGTTGAGTCTCTGGCTGTTGTCCAATGTTAATATTACTTCCAATCAGAAGAAAAATGTTGGTACACTTAAAGGATTTCTAGAAAACCTTAGCCTTCCAATAGTAGGTAATGTTTAACTGAACTGCAATTATCTGTTCAATCCACTGGCACCAGCATTCTGCATCCAATCATCTGATTATCAAAACGGATTTATAAAATGAGCTGCAACCATTTAAATTTTAAGCTCATTTTATTTTTTTAGGTCTTTAAACAATTTCCAAGTTCAGTTGATTAACTCAGTTTGTAACACTTAATCAAAACTGCTGTCTGTGCGACTCTTAGAGAAAAAGTCCAAATGACTCACTGAGATGTACATTTTTAGATTAAACTGTAACATTCAAAGCTTTTTTAAACTGTGAACGCTGCTTGTTAGATTCATAAACTTTTTTTCTTCACAATTTATGCAAATGTTTTGTGAAAAATTTGCAAAAATTTTACTTAGCTTATCAGAAGTGCTTAAATATCCATAACATTATTGCTTTCACAGTAAACCCAATAGCTAAATAGGCTTTGTCGCATTTCCTTGTCTTTTTCTGCCATCACTTGCTGTAATTGCCTCTGCCACGATTCTCTTTTCACCATCACAAATTTTTCAACTTCCCATCCTCCATCAGTTCTGCACACTACAGATGGGCAGATTGATCCAAAATATTGGTAGTATTGATACCAAGTCGATATTAATATCGCATCAAACCTAGCAGGGTAGGAACAATCCTTCAGTTTCATTTTGGAAATGTTTTCCATTGTAGTTTCTCAGGTCTATCTTATCCATTTATCTAAAACATTGTTTTGATTTTGCTTTCTATTTATAATTTATTTGCACTTTAAGTAAAATGCACACAATTTTCCTTTGTTTCTCTGTTGTTTCTGTTTATTATGTTAATATTTTTGAAGACACTTATACGTAAATTAGAAACAAATTCTATCCTAGGTTTCAATTACATAATTCAAAGCAGGAGGATGTGGGGGGTTAGAATCACAAAACACCTAACACAAATGTGATGGTGTATAAAACTTTGATAGTAAAAAGTATTGATATCTTCATTGATGACATGTTTACTTGGTATTGGATTAGTGCAAACATATGCTGTATGACACACCTCTACTGTACACCTGTGTGACTCTCGGCTATTTTGTCTACTGGGTTGAACAGGCAGCCTGTTGATTAGTTTGAGAACTGCTGCCACCTAGTGACTGGAGGGTTGTTTATTATTCAAGTATGAATAAAGACACCACTCCAGAAAAGTCTGAAACTATTGACATAAAAAATGCATGTTTTCCATGTTGAAATAAAATAGGTTTATTATGACTTTACAGTCACCAACCAATTTATTAAGTACATTTGTTAATTTTCTTATCTAGTGACATGGAGGAAATTTTGGCATTGCATACCTAGATGCAATTAGATTTACTTGCTATGTTCAAACTATGGATGTATATTTAGTGCAAAATCATATGTGGTAAATATACCGTCATGATCATCCAACCAGTCTGCTGCAACTGTCTGATCCTGTTGATGTGGACCCAAAACTACAATTTCAATGGACTACTTCTTGGTTCTCCACAAGCCTCGAATTCCCTTTCTCTTACTGGGAATTAAAACATTACAGCAAAGAATGCTCCAAAATTCAATTGGAAACAGATGAAAAGTCCTCAAATTAAATATCACTTAACATTAGTTATTCAATAAGTTTTCAATTGCTAAAAGTACTCCTGTTCATTTACTGGTGAATAAAATATGCAATATATCTGCAAAACATCAAGTGTAGTGGTTTAATTTCTACTAGAACCTTTAAGTTATGGCACATGAGCAGATATCTGAAAAAAATATCAGAAGAAAGTGAAATTCAGCTGGTGAGGAAATTTGCAACAAGAAAAGTCCCAACAATAACATTTTTAAGGGAAAAACCTCAGCTAAGTCACATGCCCTTTTTCAAAATAGCCATCTTCCCCATTTTCTGAAAAGCAGACAAGAGCAATAAGAACCTAAGGACGTTCTTTACGTTGCTGCAGCAAAGATCTGCAATGGGATGTGTTTGAGTTTGTGTAGCAATTCAAATACTTTTAAATAAATACCTGAGGTATAATGGAACCAGTTTTGATAGTGGCCTTCAGGTCATCTGCATTCTTGGTTCTGGCGTCTCTCATCTCCTTCTTGACAATACTCCATAGATAGTTTGCTGGCCAGTCAAAAGCAGGAACACTGTGGTCATTGAATCAGTTTTTACATTTGGCAGTGTGGGTAGGTGCCAAATCCAGATGGAAAATAAAATTTAAAAAAATCAGCATTTCCATAGAGCTTTTCAGAAGGGGGAAGCATGAAATGCTGTAGAGTTGCCTGGTAGACGGCTGCAGTGACTGTGGACTTCAGAAAACACAGTGGACCAACACCAGACGACACAGCACCAAAAACCATCACAGACTGTGGAAACTTCTCACTAGAAGCAACAAGGATTCTGTGCTACTCTGCTTTTCCTCCAAATCCTGGGACCTTGATCTCCAGATGAAAGGCAAACTTTACTTCCATTTTGAACCACAGATCAACAGTCCAGTTCCTTTTCTTCTTAGCCCAGGAGTGAGACACGTCTGATGTTGACTTTGGTTCATGAGTGTCTTGACATGAGGAATGGGACATTTGCTGCCCATGGGTAGGATTCATCTGTGTATAGTGGCTCTTGATGCACTGACTCCAGATTCAGCAACTCCTTGTTAAGATACCCCCAAATGTTTGAATGGATTTTGTATGACATTCCGTTCAAGACTGCAGTTATTGCTGTTGTTGTGCTCCTTTTCTTACTTTTTTTTTTTCTTCCAGTCAACTTTCTATGAATATACTTGGATACAGGACTCTGTTAACAACTGACTTCTTTAGCAGTGAACAGTTGGGCTTTATTTATCTCGTGGAGGGTGTCAGTGATCATCTTCTGGACATCTGGCAAGAGTCCTCCCCTTTATTGCTAAATTAAACCTACCACAGCTGTTTCTGTGGCCCTCTAGACTCAATATCCTGCAGTTGTAGTTCTCTCCATGGTGGTAGTAACTACCCCTTCAGCATGTTAATGTTCTGCAGAGGTCTGCTAACGAGTCATCATTTGATCCAGGTGTGTTGAACTAAAACATGCAGAATACCAATTCTACAGGGCAACAGAAGGACAAAATCAAGATATCAGTTGTGTGTTTAAATCTATTTTTTTTTTTGTCAAATTAAAAAAAAATTTATGTGCATAGTGGAAAATTACTTCAATGTTAAATATTGACATTTTAGTAGTACTCATCGAATGTAGAGGATGCCGTAATATTAAAACAGTTTTTTTAAATATAGTTTATCAATACATTCTGCAACACCAACCCAGTGAGGACAATCCTAATCTTGATGTGTCCCTAAATGAAAATGGGTTTGACACCGCTCATTTAGATGCTCAAAACACCTTTGGGAGTTTTTTGAGTTGATTAGCTGTTTAGAGTTTCCATTGCTGAACTTTTTCACTACATTCTAGTTTCCTGAAACACTGAATATAGTTTTCTTTTTGTGTGTGTGCTGTAATCATCAAAATGACAAGAAATAAAGACCTGAAATATTGCACTCCATGTTTAATGAATAATATATTATTCAAATATTAGCTTCAGTTTCTGAAATATTAAACTTTCTATTTTTTTTTTTTAGATGTACCTGTACAATACATAGCAACTTAACTCTATAAAAATTTTCATTAAAAGCTCAAAAACATGCATCAAGTTTGACCGTTCTGTCATCATCCTTACCAACAGGAAGCTTATAAACAAACAAAGGCCCATCAACCATATTTTGATCAATAAAGTTTGGGGTAATATTTTATTCATATGTGCTGAGCAGTTCATAAAGAATTATATAAAAATCTGCAAATTACTTCTTTTAAATGTAGATGCTAGGCCTTCATTGCAATAGGTTAACGCAACCACATGAATGAAATATATCTATATATTTCATTCATGTGGTTGAGCTAATTAAGGATAAGAGTTATGTTTGCTTTTGGTGCCTTACTAACCTCACATGAAAGGTGAAAGAAATACACTAACGTTACGAAACCTAAAATATAACTTTAAGTCAACGTGATACCAGTATGACCTTCATGTTTTCCTCTTTTACATTATAAGTTCTGCACTGCTGTGAGGGACTGGCAACCTTTCCTGCCTCTCACACGATGACCAATGGACACTGGCACCTGCACCTTTATGAGCCTGCAAAGACAAGTTACTAGAAACAATGGATGAAAGTATGGAAATAAAAAACTCAGTCGTCAAACGCTAATGGAAATGTAATCTGAACAAAATTTATCTTGTGTCTTACACCAGCTTTCCATGTGATGTTAAAGAATTCTGACATATGTAATTATTACTTAGACCATTTTCAAATACGTCTATATTTAGAATAACTACATTAAAATATATAGTAAAAATTACACATTGTTACTTCACTGTCAAGTTGATGAGCACTTGACTTGAATTTGTGGTATTTTTGTAACTGAATCTGTGGTGCCATCTGCTGGTCTTTGATATGAAATGCACTCCAGAGAGGGAAGTGTTAGGTTGTTATGTTCACATTACCTCATTTAATATTTGTATTCAAAGCTATAAGTTCAGTAACATTTTATGATAACATGATAAATATTTAAACCATTGTTGACTATCACATTACTCTGTTTTCATCACAGACAGTTCAACACTCAGAGTCATCACTGTTTTGCATTGATTTTGTATTGTTAATGTGATTTATTTGCTTCTTTACTTGCTTTAGAGTCAAAAGAGAGCATGTACCACTTAACTAAAAATTTTGAAAGTGTGCTCATATATGATTCATTAAAACTAATTTTAATTTAAGTGCTTCTTAATCAGTGTCACTTGGTTCTGGACATCAGACCTCTTACACTGCATGCGATTAATGTTTCCAATACACCTGATTCAAATGAGTGTCTATTTGCAAGGTGAAAATATGAGCTAATCCCCCAGAAAGTCATCTGAATCTTGCAGAACAGAATTTTTTTAAGAGGGAGAAGACCCTTAAACCTGAATATAGTCTGAAGATCATTTTTGAAGGTGTGCTCACATCTGAAAGTTTGAGAATATAATTCAGCTCAGTCTGAAAACAGCTGAAGAAACATTTTCATTATCCAAGTTTGGCATGAATCAATCTTTGAATCATAACTGAAGAAAAATCTGTTGTGATTTTTTTTTTTTTACTTTAACTAATAATTCTCCCCTTATCTCTATTGACTCAGATGTGCTGTAAATACATTCAAGGCTTGCCACTGAGAGCAGCTACTCACTTGTTTTTTGCAAAAAAAATAAATTGTATGATCTAATTTGATTATAATTTTTTTCCAATAAGTTCAGGACATTATTGACTAATGGATTTATAGCACCTTTCAGTGGCCCTTGACTTTGCTAAGTTTATGACGGATTTAATAAATTCAACTTGAAGCATTAAATCAAGGGGTTGATTGCTTTATTATCCATCTTCAGACTGTGGTAGTTAAAAGTCTATAAAACTATACAACAAGCAGCTGGTTTCTGTTTACAGATTTACAGCCCATATTTCAGACAGCGCTTGAATGCAGCTTCTCTAATCCTCACTAATCTGGATGCAACATCGTCACATGAGAGCTGACATCTGGGGACAGAATCTCGTTTTTCTACTAAAGACAAAATACTGGATGACAGTCATTTTCTGAGACAGAATGACCATTACAACTTGCCAGAAGGTTACCCTTATATCATGCTCTGTTCTTTGTGTGTCTCTCTTCCTGCCCAGGATGCTTTTACCCAGAGGAAAAAATGAGAGGGGCCAGTCTGAGGGTAAGGCAGTTTATCAGGTCATCATCCAACCTACTCCATCTTGAGTCTCTCATTGTTGTTGTCAGCTAGTACTAAACAGAGAATTTTTGAGGGTTAAAAACCTCAAAAATTCAAATAAATGTAAACAGTGTGTTTACATTTACAGTAAACACACTGTAAATGTGTTTACTGTAATGGTTTTTAATACATGTTCATGTAGTAAGAGAAGTTTATATGCAGCTCTGGAAAAAAAAAAATAAAGAAAAATGTGCCGCCTAGAGATTTCTCATGTTTAAGATCCAACAAATTTTATTATGTTACGATTTTATTACGTTAACTTGAATCAACACAAAAAGGAGTTTCCAAATTTTATTTAAAAGATTATCCAAACAAAATTGGTGCAATGGAAACCCGCCACCAACGGGTGTGAATAATGTTTTAGTTTGCTTATATCTGTTACAACTGGGATTGATTATTGCTTGATGAGTATTCTATTTAATAGAACTTATCTGACATGATGAGGGCAAAAAAAGATCCCAAAAAGCAACAGATCATGTTCTGATGTATAAAGAACATATTAAAAAACAAAGTCAATCACCCTGGAGAAGCTGATGACTTATAAGACTTATAAAGCCTTTTCGAAAGCATTACAATAGGAATCTAGCAAATGAATGAGAGCCATTCTCTGTTCCTGGAGAAAACATGAAGCAGTGGTAAACCTGAAAAAGAGAGTCCAACTTTTAAAATTACTCCAGGACCAAGATAGCAACTCATGTAGGACCTCACGATATAACTCAAATGAATATTTAACACACATCAGACCAAATTTGCTTCAGGTTAGTTCAGAGTTTATGATAAAACAAAAAGAAAGAGACAGGGCAAAAGTTATTGATGGGAGTCCCACCCAAACAATTGATGATGCCCAAAAGTTTTGGGAATTAATTTCTAAAAGTAGATTTGTTTATTATTTGTTTTTTTTGCAACGTGCACATCCAATTAACCCTGTTATTAGAGGGTGAAAGGTAGTTTCTTTATTGATATTTCTGAAATTATGAAGCACTTGTTTAAAATATTACGGCACCACATCTTTCATTTTAACATTTTGCATTTTAAATAAGCAGTTCTTATTGAAAAAAAAATAAAACTAAAAAAATGTGGCTTGGTTTTTATGAATGACGTTACTCCTACATATAAGGTTTACTGCAAAACCTCATTTCAAACATGCCTGAAAAATAAAATGATAATATAACTATATGCTGACAATGAACAAATCTGCAACTTTCAAATTAGCTGGTTGTGTAAACAAAAATCATTAAACATATGTTTAAAAAGAAAGTTAGAGTAATATTTGTTAAATAAATTCGAGCAGTGTTTGAGTGATTGTGTTTACCTCCTGCAGTTGGACCTGGGTTTTACCCTCCTGGGATGCATCAGCTGTCAGTGTCAGAAGACCCAGAGCAGTGGGAAGTGGATTCTTCTCGCTCCCTCGCACACACTGTTGAAGCCAGGGTTAAAGTTCAAAGTATTGGGCGGGGCAAGAAATACAACCTGATGGCTCAAGTCATACCCACATATGGCTTTGGGATTCTGCTTTACATCCTTTATATTATGTATAAGGTAATCACTGCATCAAATCTCCCTAATTGGTAGATTATTGAGTGTGGGATGAATACGCCTTGTAATGATTCTTATATTTAGTTATTGTTCAGTATCTTTGTACTCAGTTAAATGTATTGTTTGCTGTCAAGGAGATTATGAGTTTTATTTAAACTATAAAGTGTAACAATTAAAAGATGCTTTGTATTAGACTTTGTGCAGCCCTAGTAATCATAGCTGTATGTTTGTTCACAGCTAACATGTAAGGGAAAGGTGAATAAATCAGGGATCTATTCAACAGACAAGACAAAAACCATATCGACCACAAGTGGTAAGTTCTTTCAGACACATAAAGTGTTTGTTAGCTTTGAGTGTGGCTCAGACTTTTGGTTTGGTAGTATGATGGTGTAAATTTCACATGGGAGAGTTATGTGTTTTTATTAGGTTTTTTTTAAAATTTTGTTCTTTTAAGAGAAATATTAGGAAAAACCAAGAGCACAGGAAAACTGCCAGAATTAATTTTGAAAGCAAGCGATCTTGATTTTGTTTTTAATCATTTGAAATGATTTGTAAATTTTGTGTTTTCTATTATCCCACTGTTTATTTATATTAATCGCTTTATTCTTATGAAATGTTTAGCTACTGATTATGAGCTTGCCAGGCTCGAGGAGAAACTGCTGCAAACAGAAATGATGCTAGAGAGGATTGTCTCAGGGAGGAGTCATTGTTCTTCAAGGTAAGGAGTTTCTTTCCCTGAGAGCATCCATTAATCACTATTACAATAAACATCTTGAAAATGATTGAAACATATTATTTGATGGTAGACTAGGCTAAATAGAAAAAGCAAGAATTGAGAATGAAAATAACTTCAAAAGAAGTAATATTTTCAACTAGAAAATGCAGAGCAAAAATCTCAAAAGAATAAATTCCTTGTAAAGTAGCAAAGCTGCTGCACCAGTAAGCAGTGCACTTTCTATGGGGTTATTCAGTTAAATAAAACAATAAGTGGGTAATCATTCACTCATGAGCCTCAGAAGATAAAATTGATATTTCTAAAATAACACATTTTTGGGAAATCCAAATGTTGAAGAATTTATGAGCAAAAATGTAGCTTGTGTACCTTAGACTGCGGTTTTGCAAAAACCTGACAGCTCGCTTTTTATAAGTAGTCATGTGGCCTGTGATTCTCCAGTTAACTTGTTCTGCTTTATAGTGGCAGAAAGCGAAAGAGTAAAACTTCAACATCAAAGAAGGAAGAAAAACTCCTGAGGCAACTCCGACAGATCACACTGCTGATGCAGGAGGGCCGTTTGGAGGGAGCCTCTCCTGAGATGGAGGCTGAGGAGGTCCCCTACGGTGCAGATTGGGAAGGTATGTGCTCAAGTATAAATCCTCAAGCTCCTCTAATAATTTCAGAAAATATGTTTGAGGAGCAGGGCTTACCTCCAGTGAAACCCCAAGCATTTTATTTATGTAAAGCTGACTATTTCCATGCTCCATTAACACAGGCTATCCAGAGGAGACTTATCCAGCGTATGATGATTCCTGTGATAGACATAAGTATGAGATCATTAAGCTGGAGGAGGCTCCCAGCCAACCCACTGCTGAGGCCCTTGCAGAGAGGATGGAGCAGGAAGAGGAAGAGATCATGGCCAGGAAACTCTCCATTGTGGAAGAGGAAGAGGAAGAGGAAGAGGAAAAAGAAGAAGAAGATTTAGATGAGGAAGAAGAAGAGGATGAATTAGAAGAAGTTGGGGAATTAGAAGAGGAAGCAGAAGAGGACAAAGAGCTTGAATATGTGGAGGACGAAGAGGAGGAAGAGGAGAAGAAACCGTTGCTCATTCCTGCTCCTCCTGTTATTGGCAGAAAGCAGGAAAGAGTTGGTTTGGAGGTGAGCAAAGAGCTGCAACAACACAGCGGAGGGAAGAAGCAAATAACCTTCAGTGAGAAGAAACACGTGTTCCACTACCCCAAAGAGGACACCTGCGAGGAAGAGGAAGAAGAAGAGGAGGAGGAAACAGAGGAGGAGGTGGAGGAGGATATAGAAGTAGAAGAGGAGGAGGAAGCTGATGATGATGATCCTCTGATGGAGGCAGAAAGCCTGCAGTTTAGTTGTGAAAGTTCTTCAAATCCAGAGGAGCAAGCAGAGGAAGATGAAGAGGAGTATTTGTTAACTTTGGCACCAATGGAAGATGAACATCTGATTCATGCAGACGTCCCAAAAGAGGTCGGACAGAATATCCTGAGGATGAGAAACAGAAGAGAAAGAGAAAGTTTTACAGCAACCTAATTCTGCCCATGAAGTAATCATTATCCCTCACATGTTTAAACCACCAAAAAAATCAAACTTACTTGAGAAACATCATCCAATGATAAAAATATTGTAAATGCTTTTATTTTGTTCACTGTAGAAAAGTGTGATCAAATTTAGTGGCTTGTGATGACTGAGCTTAGAGACCTGTCATATAGAAAAAATTATTTTATTTTTCTAGTTATATGTAATTGATTTAAAGGAATTAAGTGTGATTACTATCCATTAAATTCTTCATAATCTATCACTAAAAGGAAGAGAAATATGTTACATATCTAATTTCTACTTTTGAAATACTTTCACCTGCGCTAGTTTTTATGTCATTTATCACTTATTTGAAACATTGTTAATTCCTCCTTTCACATATTTCTCATGAACAGTAATAACAGAGAGCAGAAGTGTTGCTGTAAATGACACTTATCAGGCAAGTATCATCACTAACAGGGAGCCTGAGAAACAAAATTCTTGTAAAAATGCAACACTCTGCTGAAATGAGTAAATGAATTAAAGGGTAAAAGTCACATTGCACAGGATTTGAAGTCACCACAGATTGATGACATCTTGGCTGATGGTCCTGCTTTATTGGGAACATAAGATGAATATTTGGCTCCCCCTTATGGTTCGGTTTAACTGAGCAGGGTTGAATATGCTGCAACATGATGAGCACTACAGATTATCCCAACTCCTCACTGAAATGAGGATAGTTTTGCCATGCAGGGAAAAACTATCAACTGTGTTTGCTGCTAAGCAGCAATAACACCAAAGACAATGGCCACGACTTAGTGAGAAACATACATGATTTTTATTTTTTTTTTCCAAGTAATGATCTAATTCTCAGCGTGGAGGGTAATATTTTCTTAAATACTAGAAATGACTATTTTGTTTATTTGTTTGCATTGTGTTTCTTAAGAAAGACCTGTTTTGTTTGTTTTAGTTTTGTGTCATAGCTTGTTTGCAAGTATTTAGGTATGTCTACTGACATTTACAATTAAATCTGTAAGTGTCCACCATCGAGTCCTATTGTGCATCCTTTTATCATCATATTCTCATCTGTGTTCTTCATACTGAGTCAATTCACTTATCCACCTAATTCCTAGCCCTCATGAGGCTTGCGAGATTTATGGGAGCGATTTCCACCCCAAACCGGAACTGCCATCTGTTTACATGCTAGCAACTCGGTAACCGCCTTTCCTTAGAGCTTTTAGGCTATAAAATATGCGAGAACACCAGCTATCACAGCTATTATTAATTAATTAATTAATTAGTTTCCTTATGTGTCCGTAGGTGATGAAAACTACCGCTTATCACAGAAACTCTGCCTTTTTGTTTCGGGAGCAGGTTCAAAACACACTTGCTGCTGCAGCCACAAATTAAACCTGGTCTGATTATTAGAGTACAGCCACCAACAGCACAAGGTCGTCTGACGACACTTTCCAGTGGCAAGTTGCTCTCTGTAACAGGTTAATGTGTGATTCTGTTCGGTTCTGGTCAAGTGGGGGGTGATTCTTCCGAGCGTGACGGAAGCTCAGCAGCTCCGGTCATTTCTCAGCAACGGAGAACCTCGAAGTTCTGGTTCTGATGGACAAAGTAAACCCAGATATTTTATTTTGTCTTACAGAAATTTATTGCTGACCCAAACGTAATGATAAAACACACTTGCTGCAGCCACTTCATGAACTTTATTATTCTTTAAATTCAATTGAAAATTCACATCACACCAAGCTGATATTATGTAGTTCTGCTGTCGGCACAAAACTGCAGCTCAGAACTCTGACCAGCTTTGCTGCTTTTCTCTTGTTTATTACTGTCAGTTCAGAGGCATGTCCGTAAACAAGTTTTACTTAATATTTTACAATACTGTAACCGAAAAGAGAGATGTAACTTCTGTCATGAATATAGATTAGCAAAACTCTACAAATTACAATTAAATACTGCTACTTCCGGTGGGCGCCGGAAGTGAGACCCATAATCATTTCCAAAGTAAGCCTCCCAGGAATAATATGGTTTCAAAAGACAGCTGCTACTACTCGCAACATGCCTCTTTATTTCTAGACACACATATTGTGGTTGGTTTTCCATTTCTAGTTGGTCATTAACAGTAATAACAACAGTCTTCAACTACAGCTGGGCATTTTAATTACATTGTCGCAAAAACGTTTCTGTCTTCACAGATGATTTCAGCTAGCTGTTGTTTTAGCTCCAATGTTATTTTTACTGATCATGTTGCATCAACACAGGGGAATGTTTCACTCTTCATAGACGTGAAAGTAAGATTGCAATGTAAAAATCTTGCAAGTATAGGTACAGTTACCTATACTTTTTGTTACCTTTTACAAGTTGAACATCACTGGCTTTGCACTAAGCCTTGCTATTTGATAATATCTGTATGAAGAGATGTTGCTCTCATACTTTAACTTCTTAAAAGCATTATCAACAACATCCAGGATATTTCATTTGACAGACTGTAAGTTTATTTTTCTCATGATCAAAGGACTTTGTTTATACCACCAGAGTAAAATTGTACACCATTTACTGTACATAATGATGACAGCACTGAAACCGGAAAATGACAGAACCTCCGAGTCCTGGACACATATGAGAAAAGCAGACTTTACAGCAAGAGTATCAATCATTTGGAAATAGAAATTTCAAATATAACACAACTGAATACAAGAATAGCACATTTGTTAAAGATTTCTCAGAACCCACAGTAACAATAGCGGTATCAGCGATTGTTCATTGCTGTCATTCAACATATTTTTTTCAATGGTTGTTAAATAGAAAATCTACTACTTTACATTTGACAAAAAGAAATTCTGCCCTAGAAGAAGCAAGAAGACAAATATTTTGAGTAAAAATGTGAGCAGTGAGATGAGGAATGTATTAAACTCCTTAATGGAGTATAAAGTTCATGAAAATGTCAAGAAAAAGATATGTGTTCAAACAAAAGGTGGATTCACCCTCTTTGTTTGTTGGCAGTAGGCCATGCTGTTAATAAACTTTGAAGGAAGAGTGAAGTTGTGAAGCTAATTATAATTTACCTATTGACGGACTGAAACTTTGGAATAAACTATCTTGAATCTTCTGTAGTCAAATGTGTTCATCCATTCTGAACATATGGCTGAGGCAAACTAAAATTTAGAGAAATATCTTCAGTGAACGCGAGGAAGGCAAGAAACACAAAGATTAATTCAAGTTCAAGTCATTTTGTGGCCAAACTTTAAAACTGCAGTTCATCTTCAAAGGCACAATAAAGTATGTACATCAATATATCTTTCCATCACATAATTCAAAGTAAAGTGCACCATCATCCTGTACATTCACATTGAACAGTGTGACACAATATGTGGTAGACAGCACTGTGTAACATGCCTTTACCCTTTTCAAGTTGGAGTCTCTAATTGATTCTTTTGGAAGTAAGTGATTTTTTATTTTTTTGCCATGACAATTAATGCTTGCAGCACCAAATAGCCAATACCGATGAAGTTGTTACAAATGATTGCAGAAAATAAAATTACCATGCATGAAATATGGAAATATCAAAATACTCTGATCAGCATGTTATCTTTGATCTACCGGGAAAAATTCATGCACAACAAGGGTGTGAAACTGTGCTGTAGACTACAGAAAGAAAATACACAGAGTGGCTCAAACACACTCTTGTGTGCCTGTTAGTTAAAATGTACAAGTAAGGAAATGTTAAACTTCTAAAGCTACCACATAAAGAAACAGTGCAGGTTTTTATAATGCAGTTGCAGTATACAAAATTACAATATAAGTCGAGACCAATTCCTTTGATTTTACCAGTGGATTACTTTTTGTGCTTGTTTTCTTCCACAGATCATGACCATTTACCCCTTTTCGACTGCAGGCACACACAGACACCGAGGACTTGAAGCCCACAATGTATTTCGCAGTATGCAGGAGTTCCAGGGCTTTGGGTGATTTAAAGATCTCAAACCAACCCGAGGGACACACAAGCAGCCCTTACGGACAGATAGATCAGCTCTTCTTTGAACCTCAGATTTGAGTTTATTCACAGGCAAGTTTACTATCAAAGCTGGAGAGGGCAATGGCAAAGGCTTGCAGCGCACACATTGGGTAGTTATAGTCCATTGTGAAGACGTCCTCTGCCACACGGCCGAACTGCATCACAATGTAGTCAGCTGTAAAAGAAAACATATGTTTTACTCAATTGACACTGACACAAAAAAATAAATTTTATATTTTAGGAGATTCAAACTGTCAGTAACAACAGTGAGTGAAAGTGAGGAGACAGAGGATGCTTTGAAGAATCAATCGACACGATTACCATTACTTGGGTTTATTAAGGGATGGATGTTGGGCTTGCATGAGGATGGGTGATTGTGTTGTTCAGTTACTTAGCATATGTTATGCAGATGTCCCCGAGGCCCCATGTTGGAACCAGTTGGTAAATAAAGACACCCACACACCTTGTGTCATCTCACACTATGTTGTAAAGATTGAGCTCCATGTGGTGGACAACGGCAAAGCAAGACAACCAGCCATGTGTATATCCAATCACTATCAAACTCTCGAAGTGCTATGCTTTATTTTATTTTTTCTAAAAGTTACCGTTTGTGTCTGGTGATCTTTCCCTTCTGCTTAATTGACTGTTGATCCTGCAACTCCATGTATCACATTGTTGACGTTACATTGCCACTAAGTATGACCTTTATGTGCATTCTATCCATGAAGGCATCTACCAAAAAATCTAAACTTACTGTATCATTTAGGTAAAAAGACTAGGCATACCCAATTTCCAAACAGCTTGATAAACTAGCTCTTAGTAGTAAACACTTACCATTTGTATTTCTGGATCAGTTTCTAAGATTTTTTACAACATGATGCTTGTAAATTGCAGCTCTTTTGATGTCACTCCAAAGAATTTCCTTTTAATTTTATCTGAGGTCATGAAATTGAGTAAACTATTGTAGCACCTTGGATTATTTTCTTCTGGTCCAATTTACTATTGCAGTGTATTGGCCGTGTTTTGGACACGGCCAATACTGTGATCCAGTTTGGTCCAAGGTTTAGCCAACAGATAGACTGACTCCCATCTGAATGTAAAAAAAAAAAAAAAAAACTTTCCCATACAGTGGAGTTCCTGGTTAACCCCAAACATGACCCTTCTTCCACCATGCTCAACAGTTGTCACAAAATGTTTATGCTTAAACTGCATTTGATTTTAGCCAAACATTGTGGTGTGAACAGTGAAAAAAATCTGTTTTAAATGCAAACCTAAGCTGTGCTGCCACATGCTTTTCAGAGAGAAAAGGCCTTCCCCTGGCAAGATGCAAAAGTTAAGAAACAAACTGAGGGCTGTCACGTTTGAGATGTGTAAGGACAAGGAGTTTAAGAGAATTGTGCTAGTTGAGGTTACTTGTGAATTATCTTTATCACAGCAGAATGCTCAAGCTTACTGAATTTTAAAATAACCACAACCGTTTTTACAGATTGAAAAGCGGTTACAATGTCCTTGGTAGGATCACATAGTTAATAACCCCTAATTCTTTTAAAGGTATAAACAACCTTTTACAGAGTTGGCCCCTTTCTCTGATGATTCATTAATCATGTGCATGTAATTAGCAGCATTAGTCTGCTTCTTTCCCTCTTGAATCTGATGAAAGAAGTGATGCTGTGCTTCGTTTCTCTCCTGACAGTATTTCACCTGAAAGTTATTTTGCTCATTTATTTTTGTTATCTACACGTCGGTCTCCTTGGCTGTCTCACAAAAGCCCTGAATAACTAATTGATAAAACCTTTCACATCTAATAAAATGTTCTGTTAATGTCTATTTCTTTATCTGTTCAACAATGTTGCTTTTTTACAGGAATAGCTTTGCTGACATCACAACATCTTTTTAATTTGTTACATTTATTGCCCTCATTGCTAAATTTACTCAATTAAAATTATTTGCCCTGTGGTAATACCCGCTCTGTAAAGTGACCCAATGAAAAGAAAATCCGACTCTGAACATTATGCTCTCAATGCATTACTGAGAATTTGTATCATCCCCCAAACGTAAAGTGGTGTAAACATTTGGCTCTTACGGTCATTGTCATGAATGATTTGAAAGTTTTTAACAGAAGCCTGCGTGACTCTGCCGTGGAAGTTCAGAACGTAGGACTGAGTGTCATCATTCCACACAGGTGTTTTGTTGTGAAGCTCAATCACACTCTCTGTGTTCTTGTTCTGCCACCTGGCCAACAGTGACTCATGCTCCTGAAATGAACAGCAAACAAACACCTTCAGAAACAGCCATTTCAGTTTTATGATCAATTATCAAACTATTACAGGGAGTTGGATAGGTTAGCACATATGCGGCAGCGAGACCTACGTTACGCGGCCGAATGGACACCCTCTCATGGTCCATGTTCATTCCCGGAATGATGACGCTCATTTTGCGAGGCCCTTTAAATCCTAAAACATTGGTTTCCTGTATTGAATAGATGATAAACTGGTAAAGATACAACAGAAGCATGCTTAAACAAAAATGTGCTATGTTTATAATGTAGCATCCTACTTAATATCAAAATACTGAAATAAAATGGTTAAAACGACAGATTTAGATATATTATCCATTTTGCAAATATCTGCTACATTAAAACTTGGGGTGAAAAACAAAAAAAATACATTTAAATATGTTCATGATATTATATAAAAAAGTTATTTTTGCTTAGATAAAGCTATTTTTGGATGTACTTAACATTACTGTAATCTTTTTCGCCATATATACCCATACCTTACCCTCAGTATAGATATATACTTATACTAAGGATATTTAAGTTGATCATAATAAGAGTCTCATTTAGCTGCATAAAAGTAAAATCATAAAAAAAGTTTGTATTTCTTTTATAACTGCAATCTCACGTCCCTCTTTTTCTGCGTAATATTAAATGTTGCATAATTGCAAATCGGGTAACCATTGCATTTCATTCTCAGAATATTTATACTCACGTAGCAAATGGCAGCTAGTTCTTGGCGAAGATTGCTGGCTTCGAGGCTGGTGGTGCTCTTCATGGGGTTCAGGCCATTGTCATAAACAGTAAACTTGGTTCCCATGAGGTTTGACCTGCAAAAACAGCACTATGCATTCAAGTCTAATTCAAGATTTAGTGTGTGATTGATGTGAACTAACATATAAAGAGTAATTCAAGTGGAAATTGAGGTGGAATTTCCTAGTGGATGTATGAAACTAGTCCTTTCATGCATAACTTATGATTCTTTATGTCAGGATTTTTTCCAAACTGTTTTTGTTTTTCTTAAGGAATAAAAAAGGTGTGGAAAATAATTGTAAAAACAATTTTTTTTTTAGATTTTTTTTTCTAGGTGATCAATTGTAATTTTCTCTAAATAAAAAGTTGTTACTTGGAAAATATATCAGTAGTATTGATCTTCAGGGGTTACTTGATGTCACAATATCTTCTTTTATCTGCAAGGGTCCTCTATAATAGAAGGAGGGACTGGGTTGGTCAGCATGCTTTTCGTCTGTCAGCCATATTGGATTTAACTATAATTCTGCAATTATAGTTAATTATATAATTATAATTCTATAATTATAGAATTATAGTTCTATAATTGCAGAACTATAATTCTGCAATTATAGTTGCAGAATTATAGTTAAAATACACTATCAACTTTGATAGTGTATTTCATGATGCACTAGTGTCCAGTTCCGAGGTCTCTGTGCATTTATAACATAAAAATCCACACAAAACACAAGAAAATTACTTTTACGTAGCTGTCTGTTTTATATAACATTATATAAATGTTATATAATGTTATATTATAACATTATAATATAACATTATACAGTAATGTTATATTATAATGTTATAATATAACATTATAACATTATATTATGTTATAAGTGTGAAAGTGTAGCCCTTTCACTATGCATGAAAGGGCTACAGTATATTGATGTATGTATTTATTCAAAACTAAAAATCCTCTGCAGGATCATTACAAAAGCTGTGAAAATGTGCTCTCATGTTAACAATCATATTAACATCAGCTTAGAGAGCCTTGAAAAAGTGTTCATTTCTAATTTCACTTTAAGCGTTCTCACATGTTGTAACTTGTAATTAGAACATTACAGGTTTGTTGTAACATTCCAACAAACTTCAATGCATTTTACTGGAATCTGATCTGAATGCCCACACAAAACCTGAACTAAATCAAATTTCTGAAGTGTTATAATCAAAGTCTAAAAATTTGCATTCATATCCACAGTTCGAAAAGCTGAGTCTATGTCTCCTATAGAAGGCACACCTCACTTAGGCCAGTCCTCACAAGAACTCCTGAGAAATTAGATGCAACAGTTCATAAAAGTACAGATCTCAATCATTTAAGAAGGATTGTAGTTCTAGTCTAGAGGTTTGAGGAGTGGTCAGGCCGCCTTTGAAGATGAAAATGCGTAAAACTATGACTGAGTTTCCATGGAGCCGCTGGATTGATGTTCTGTCTGAGGTTCACAGTACAACGCCCCATCAATCCAAGGCTGTAATAATTATTTTTAATCAACAGATCTTTGAACATTTTAACAAAGAACAATGACTTGCAATCAGTCACATTTTTCAGAGTTATGCAGTTTCTTTGATAAAACCAAACAAATGAGCCACATTAATCTCCACTAGAGAAGGGTTCTTAAAAATGCTATGTTCAATTGCCATGATCAAAAGCTAATTCATATCAACACTAAGAGATCTGAAATTAACCAGATAGTAGTTTTCCAGTGTTCAACATTCCCTACTTTTTCAGACTCAAACATCAGGCATTCTCCGTATATAAATATGGAAACTACAACAACAAAAAATCCTGTAAGGAAGGCAAACAAGTGAATGATAAACAGAAGAATGGATGAACAGATGGATGGATGGATAGATAAAAAGATTAATGAAGGGAAGAATGGTTGGAGGAATTGTTTGTATCACTGCTGGAAAGTCAAACAGATGAATGGACAGATATAAATACAATATTTTATTTTTAAAATATCATGTTGACAGTACCACAAGAAATAAAGTCTGAAAATAAAAATACCCTTTCAGATTCTATTTTCTTTTTACCCATACTTCAAATGCATAAAGATAGAAAACTAATGCCATACTTTTCCAGTTTTTTCAACACCGCCCAGAAACTCTGGTTTTAAAAATTGCACCATTAATGTAATGTCAGTGTGTTGGTAATTTTGTGTGATGCTGAAAAACATCCCCTTTGTAGTGCAACATGTTTTTAAAGAATTCACCTCAGTTTTCCAATGAAGCTCTCCCCTCCACGAGACAGATCAGTGGGATCAATGGAGATGAGGTAATTTGAAGTTTTACTCTTTTTTCTTTTCCTTCCAGCTAACAGGAATACCTGAGGAAAATGGCGCCAGAAACCAAAAAAAAAAGAAGAAAAAACTTGTAAAAAATACAGTTGCATCAACACATCATTTAAATCCAAGAAGTAGAATTACATGAATGTTGTGAAATAAACATTTACCACACTTTTCAGAAAAAAAACCCCTGACACAATCCTCCATGAAATGCTCGTCTCACAGCCGTCTCACCTTCTTGCCATCCTCCCTCTCCAGGTGAAGATAGTAGGTAGGATACATTCCTCTGTCCATGCCTTTCTTGTCCCTGGTGATTCTGCATTTTACTCTGACACCCTGTGGTGCGGGTCGCAGAGAAAACTCCTCCAAATCCTCAACATCAATGGCAGGTTCATTTGTTGGTGGAGTGGGTGCTGAGGCCACCTCCTGTGGAAGACAGCAGCCCACTGAGGGTGAAATGGTGGTCGGGTGAATGTTATGTCATTAGGGAGTTTTGTTTAAACAGGGTAAGGTGGCATAATGAGTCTGAAGATCAAACTGTCCACAGGGACAGAAAATGAGCACACTGTGCCTAAAATAAAGATCCAGTGAAGGAAAGAAGATTGAGTTGACTGAAGATGAAGATTAGACACGGTGTCCAGACATTAATCATTTTCATTTACAAATGATGAAACATGCAATTTATTGTTCCGAAGGAAGTAAATATCCTTAAGGCCTGTAGCGCTCAGAGATTATCTGACTACATGATTTTAGATAAACATTACCAATGCTCTGCGACAGACTGGTGACCTGTCCAGGGTGAACCCCGCCTCTCACCCGAAACGTTCGCTGGAGATGGGCACCAGCACACCTCCCAACCCCACTAGGGACGATGGTGTATAGAAAATGGATGGATGGATGGATGGATGGATTACAAGGTTAATACCATTAAATTATAAGATCTCAAATGTGCAATGCATTTTAACTGATCTTGACAAATTTATATCCAAACAAATGTTTTGAGTCAAACATTTCTCTCCATTTTTTGTAACTGACTTCCTCCTGGTATTTGATGTATTTCTGCACTGCATTCACAAAGCAGGTTTCTCTAAACACATGCTCCACAGGTCCAGCAGATGGGAGCAATTTGCTCTTGTTTATATGTCAGCATGCAGACGACCTCCTTTCAGCAAGAAACTGAAGAGATGCAGGGTAATGATGAGAGATGAAGAAAACGTTTCCCTACTACAGTGTGATGCGTCCATAAAAATGCTTGATGTAAAAATTTAGCAGGTTATAAAATTATTACACCTGTCCTTTAGAAAAAATATTGCACTAGCTACATGTTCCCACTAGTTCCCATTACAAGAGAATAAATAAAAACAGTTGTAAGTGATGTCATTGTCCTAATTTAACATAAGAAATAAAGAAATGATCTGCTTTTTCTTACATTGGGTTTCCATTACTGGGTTTTCACTTGACACCTCTGTGTTCTCTCAGTCTCAGGACAACAGGTAAGTGGGACAGAGATCCTCAGTGCACCTTACTTAATTAGCACAGTAAGGACAGATCTTCTTCAGAGTGTGTTTGTTTGACTTCTATTTATTAACCTCCGAAAGAGAAGACTCTGTAGTTAAGTGCAATTTACACAATTCATTGCAGACAGGTTTCAGTTGAATAAGGGATTGATTCACCTTTATGACATGACTTCAGTGAATGTTTCTGCGTTTTCTGTAAAACTGAAACAGCTCTGCTCTTTGTAAATCCAAAACTATTTCATCTAGCAATTTTTTTTTTTTTTGCAAAAGGACAGCAATCCATTTTTTTTAACAGAAATAAGTCATAAATTTGAGATGACATTCCTCTTCATACATACTCAAAGACTCATTTAAATGTGGCATGCCAGATCTCCCTTTACATCTACTTTCATAATTACAACTTGCACGCTGTGGGTTAAGCATTTTAAGTCTCTATTATGAATTTGCTCTTGAGGTTTCCCAGTGCAGTCCTGCATCATTTAGATGTGTCCATGCTCCAACACGGTTGGATTAATGGCTTATTTTACCTCCTTATTGTGTCTTTAGGTTCTGCAGGGAATCATTACTGTATTTCCTGAATCACTCAAAATCTAAAACAGACAAAATACAGGCTGTTGACTACTACAGCTGATCTAGTCATTGAACAACTTGCCAATTTAAGGTTATGAAACACAGGGAGTGTTGATGTAAATTGTGCTGGAGCTGTTTTCAGAAGTTGTTGTTCCCAGATTACAGTAATCTCAGAGGGGTATTCCTGTACCTAAAGACTACTTTATTTCCTGGAGTCACACAATTATGCAGTTATTAGTAGCTGAAAGATCTTGCCAATTGATTTGAGAAAACATCAGTACAGCAAATAAACACAAATGATGGATCCAGAAATTGCAAATGACTTTAATTACATTAAACTTTCATTTTCAATTTCTTGAACTTCAAGCATAAAACTGCTAGGAGCGAAACTGAGCAACGCAATGCACTTGCATTTTCTCTGCTAATTATTCACAGGTCTATGGCAAATGTGCCAGAGTTGACAGGCGATCAGAAGACAGGGAGGATGTGAAGAGGGAAATTCATTTTACCTTGCATGACTTTTTGCTGGTGGCAGAGCCTGGTCTTGTGTTGCTATTGAGCTGTGAAGAGCTTGAGCTAATTTCATCGTCATCATCCTCTTCTTCATCAAAATTCATACTGCTGGAAATACCTTTGGAACACAAACAGAAAAGAAAAGACAAAAAATGAAAGAAAAATCACCAGCAGGATTGCACACTCTAGTCTTATTGCTGTGGAGATTTAAAATTGAAAGCATCTAAACAACATTAAAAAAGATTCTACCTGCTTTAATTTAGATGTGGTAATTAATCTATCAATCAAATTTATTTTTATAGCACATTTCAGAAACAAGATGCATAAAATGCTTTACATCATAAAAACACAATATAAAACATCATAAAAGACATCACATACTGTAGTCAACAATTGAGAAAACCTGTAACAAACATATTTTTATGAGTGACATCATCAAAATCAACAATACACATCAAATATGTTGGTCAACGTTTCATTTCTTATGGCTCAATAGCAACAATAAACAGATGAGTGTTTAGTTGAAATTTAAAGGAAGTCAGTGTTTCAGCTCTTTTGCAGTTCTCTGGAAGTTTGTTGCAGCTTTGTGGCGCATAGAAGCTGAAAGCTGCTTCTCCATGTTTGGTTCTGGTTCTGGGGATGCAGAGCAGACCTGAACCAGAAGACCTGAGCAGTCTGGAAGTTTGGTACAACAATCGCAGATCTTTAATGTATTGCGGTGCTAAGCAGTGACTAACAGTATTTCAAAGTTTATTCTCTGAGCTACACAGAGCCAGTGTAAAGACTTTAGAACTGGTGTAATGTGCTCAAGCTTCCTAGTTTTAGTGAGAACGTCATGGTTCTGGATCAGCTGAAGCGGTCTAATTGATTTTTTTTTTAGGCAGACCCTTAAAAACACTGTAGCAGTAATCAATCCATCTAAATGTAAACACATGGATGAGTTTATCCACATGCTGCTAGAAAATTATCCACATGTTGCTAGTACACCTGGAAATGTCCTTCAGGTGAAAGAAGGCCGACTTTCTAAATGTCTTTGTGGGAGCATATAGATATTAAATAAGACGGGTTCTAGGTCAAGTTTTTTTTTTTGCAAATTAACAATTTGTCAGTAACATAGTTAATGTAGCAAGTGGTTTTCAGTTCTACTGTTGTTAAAGTTATGGCTTTATGTTCTACATTCTGAACATAGCTACTTATTCTTTAAAAACAATTGTGTCTTTTTCTTGGGATTGTTTACAACATTAAAGAAAGTAGTAAAAATTTGTGAGTGTTTCTCAACACCTCAGTTGGCTAACTTTAAATGTAAACAACAAATAACCTCCACTTCAAAATGTGTTTTATTTCCAATGTTAACATTATTTCAGTATTTCTATCCAAGTTAATTTTGTAAAAATAAGAGAATCAGCCTCAGGATAAACACAGACTTATGTTTTCTCAGAAGACCGAAAGAGACGGAGAGTTATTTACCAAACAGCATTGTTACCAGTTGCTCCAATGTGCCTATAAAATACTTTTTTTTTTTTTTCCTGTGACCTAATTAGCCCATAAAAAATAAAAATATTACATTTGGTTTTGGTTGACTTGCTACTGCACCATTTCCCTAATGAGAGCTGGAGAGAGGAGATGAGGAGTGTGACTGACAGATGAGAGAAAAGTAGAGCGACAATTATCATCAGACAGACGTTTGAGGCCGAGTTAATGCAGTTCGTCACACATCAAGAGTGGAAACCCTGAGTTGGTAATTGCTCCCATTTATTTCGACTTTATGTGTAGGCTGTATGTTTAGCTGAAAAAAATGTTAGGCTTCCCCTCCATCCTAACAACCAAGCTGGTGTTGTGTTCAGGGTCTGAAGAAGATGGGTTTTTATCAGGTGCTCATTTGGACACGTGACAATTACAGAGACATAACACTTAAGGAATTCTGCACATTTATTCCTCATGTTAAAAATTTTATTGATTTTATAACTGTCTTTTTTATTTATATAAAAATCTGAGTCTTTGCTGATTGTTACAACTAAGATCAGAGGTCAGCCAAGGAGGAAATGAATAACTCAACATGATGTCTAAGAACCCCACTTTAATTTCACCTGCACAGTCAATGTTTTTGAAGATTTTAATCCATTGTCTATACCCATTTACCATTGCTGGGTCATGTGAGGGACTGGTCCTTATTTCGAGTGGTCATTTGAGTGTGCTAGGAATTACAAAATGACAAATAATTAGAATAATCTCCTTTTTGCTGGATTTCAATAAGCAGCGTCTCCCTGCTGTTGAGAGATTTAACGTCACTTAGAGTGTTGTGAGGACGATAACTTGTCCAGTATTTCAGTGAACCACAAAGCTGTGGATGTCATTAAAGACTTTTCAAACAACAGAGGTTTTACCTTTCTTCAGCATGGTGACACGAAGGTCCTGCTTACTCTGTGACTGAGTGCAGCTCATTACCGGCTCTGCCTCGCCCTCCTCTGCAGCAGAATGGCCCACCGTCAAGATCTGGATCTGACTGTCGTCCTGCTGGGCAGCCGGGCTGTTGATCGCTGCCAGGTCATCATTCACCAAGAACAAACTTTGTTAAAATGCTTCTCAATAGCATCCATTTCATTTCTGCTTCACTTATCAAAACATCTTTGCAACTGAAATACAGATTTTCTGTTTAACCAGGAAATCTGCAGAAGCATGTCAATATTATAATACCTGCTGCAAATGATAGATAAAAGCAACAAGAAATTGCAGGTAAATGATCTAGGATGTACATCAAATCTACAACTGACATTTGCAAACTCGTGATCTTTGATCTGCATAATGTTTCAGCCTCTAATGAGTCTTCCAGTCACATGTCATTGCAGAGCTTAGACACAGACAAAAAAAAAACAGAAAAGCTACACTGATTATGTTTGCTGCCAGGAGTAGTTTGAACATTCAGCTCTTCAAACTGTGATTGTTATCCAAGGATCCAAAGATTACAATTACTGTTGAAGCAACAGGATGAAAATTACTTCGTCTCTTCTGTTGTACACTACAGTAAGTTGTAGTAAGGAAATATTTTAAGTGCTAGTCATAATGTTATATATTTCATGGCCTGTTAATTTAAATTGTGGTAGGCTAACCTTTATGTTTGCCCTTCCTCTCCTTCTTTTCACTGCCTGTCTGCGGAGTGGAGCTGGCTGATGCTTTGCCCTTTTTGGCTGAGCGAGGCAGCTGAGCGTCCGAAATCACCTTCACCTCCTCCCGTTCAGGATCTTGCACTGGAAAACATTCAGGGGGAGAACAAAAATGGACAGCAAAATTCAGGAAATTGATATTTCAAACAAACAAAGAAAATTTGTTTATGCCTAATATTTCTATACAAATAATATCTTTATTTAGTTTTTATATATATCAGCAAAGCTTAAAACTATTAATTTCTTTAGCAGCAATTTCACAATTTCTAATTAGATTTTCTCTACATGTATCAGACAAGTATCTTTCTGTCTTTCTTTCGCTCTTGGTGAAAACTGAGAGACTTCATAGCTCTAAGTAAAAAAAAAAAAAACTAGATCTTTGGACTGGGAAGATTCTGTAAATGTAAGCTGAAGTCAATCTATTGCTACCTCCATGCAAAAGGAATAAAATTACAAGCTGGCTCTTATTGTGCATAAAATAAAAATAATCGTTTTTTGTTTTACATTAGCACAATGTTTTGGGCACCTCAGATATTGTCGAAAATACACTGCAAATGTTTCACAGCTCTAAAAACCACCTTAAATTTGATGAGAGCTTAATTTTGTTTAGGATTATGTTCATTTTGTAAAATTCTTGCAACAGCTTCATTAGTAGAAAACCTCCACCTTTACATCTTGAGGTAGTCTGTAATGGATTTTTAATTTTAATATGTTGTGATTTTTAGTTTCCCAATTTCCCTGCATGGTAATGAATTAATTTTTCTTTTGCTCAGTGAAAAACTCCCCCTGCTGTTTCACAAGGACAAGGTCTGATTGTTCCAGACCTTCCTCTGCTTTCATCACAGAGTTTTAGTTCTTTTCTCCCCACCCCAAATATTTTTCTTTTCCTGGCATTGCATGTTAAAGTGGTTTTGTAAAATCACACAATACAACATCCTTGGCCTCTTTCAAAGTTTCCTTTCACATTATTGATGCTAAATTTCACGGGCAGGAGACTGGAAAATTTTTCTACTGGCGACATTTCAACCAGGTTTCGCGTGAGCATCCTGCTATTACACTCAGCTGCCGCAAACGTTTGGAGATCATTTCTCTAATCCTACAAGCAAATCTTTTAGAAATTAGAAAATTAATTTTATAAGCAGTTTATTTCTGTTCAGGGCTATATAATGCTGCTTAATAGACTCTGCATTGAGGTTTGCTAGTTATTATGGAAGATGATGTGAGAACTGTTTGAAATAATAGTTAATCAGCCAATGTTCTAACAAGCTATTTAAGATGTGAGACCTTGTTAAAAATAATCAGAGCACAAATCTACTGATTTTGTGCTCTCTGTCCTTCCATTTTAATTTAACTGTTCAAGTTTTCCACATTTTTATTTCATGGAATGGTAATGAAAGTAAACGGTTTTACACCAATCTGTATTATGTAAGACCAAATTTATGATCTGTTCTGTTTTCTAATTCTATCTATGAAACTGGAACTGATAATCATGTCAGATGATTACATCTTTTCTGGCTTAATTCTAAGCAGGAGAGTTTCTGAACATTTTGGGTTTTCTCACCATGGTAAATGGTGCTGCTGTTGCTGCTGAGGTACGATTCGACCAGCGGGGCCTGTTCTTCACTCTGTTTGGTCCGACGAGCGCGGGACCTCCCGTCCACATTGGACTGGACCATCAGAGGCTCCTGCCTTTTCTTCTTCTGCTTCTGTTCAAGGAGGGCTCGCTGAGGTTTTGAACACAAAAGCATCATCAGACCAGAAGTCAAATAACAAAGGAACAATTTAGGAAAAATAACCCAGATTTTGTGAATGTTAACATACAAATGTTAACATTTGTCAACATTAGCTTTATAAATAAAGGTGTATGGTATGGCATGCAAAGAAAGAAGGTTTCAAAAGGTTCTGCAAAAAAAAACCTGCAAAAAAAATATGCAGGAGGAGTTAGTGGAAGTTATTTGAAGCTGCTATCTGCACATCTAAAATTCAGAGTCAGTCTTTTCAAGCATCTTTGTGAAAAAACCCCCAAAAAAAAGCAATCCTTGGAGGAAGCACCTTGATGTGACTTAAAAACACCTTCAGCAGTATTGTGAAGTAAGTACTTTAATGCGTCAGAGCTTTTTGAGAGCCACATAAAAGATCTTCCTAGTTGTATGCAAGAGGATTTAGTGCTGCTTGTCAGTGTTTTCTGGTGAGATGTTTTAGTTGCTTAAATGCAAGTTGGAACAAATCTATTAAGATGTAGAAACAATGTTAGATGACAGGAAATGTGCTGTCAAACCAAATGATCTGACGCTAAATGGATTCTATGGTTTTATCAGGACTAATTATACCCAACTAGAACTCTTTAATTATTAAAGCTTTTCATTAGAGAAAAAATTAGATTGTACTGTAAGACTATGAAAAAAAAAACACTAAATCACATCACAAACTAAACAGAAATAGCTTTGTACGAACATCTAGCTTTCATAAATGTATCTATATAAAGACACATTACCATTTCTCCCTCTCTCCCATGAAATTAGATTAAAATTTACCAAAAAAGGATAACCAAAATTATTTCTAAATTCCAGAATAATGAAAAAAGATTGGTTATTGCTTTCTTTATATCAGAAGTTTGCATACATAAAGATTATTTTGTCATTAAGCTACTGATGAAAGCCCAAGTTATGATGTCATAGCTTTGTAAGTTTCCTCTTCTCATATATTTGAGTTAAAGGGAGAGACACACGTGTATTTATTTGGTTCTGGGTTGGCCTGTGGTGGCCTGGACGCCTGTCCAGGGTGTACCCTGCCTCTTGATGGCTGAACATGCACAGCAGCACCCCAGGGCCCTGAGTGGATAAGCACATGTAGAAAATGGATGGATGGTTTCTGTTCCTTTAATCCATCATGTGCCACAGAGCACTAGCTGTTCCACATCGTCCTGCAAAGCTCTTCGCAATTAAATTCACATTGGTACAATTTAAAGAACGTTAAGAGTGAAACAAGCAAAAGACACAATAGGCGGCAAGCTTTCTATGGCTCAGTTAGAAAGTTAAGGAAAGGAATGATGAAGTGATACAACTTCAGCTCTGTTATTCAAATAAGAAAGTCAGCTTGCATAAATGCCAAGTGAAGCCGCCGCATGCAAACCCATCAATTAAAAATGACAAAACCAAAAGAAAATTCAAAGAACTCAAAATGTATTTATTCAGTGATTTTCCCTTCCTTGCTAAGGAAGCTTTGATAAACAAAGCTCCTTACTTTGTTTATCAAGGGGCTGAGACAGGCTGCCTGAGAGCGTGTTAGGTTTCAGTGTTGCTCACAGGAAACAACAACATCAGTGTCAGTTTTCTGACTGCCAAACATCAGTTTGACTGAGGATTCCTGGACTCTCCAATTCTGACTCATGGTCCTGTTACAATCTGTTGTGTTAGAAAAAAATGCCTGTTGAGAAAACATTTAATGAGAATGGAAGGCTTAATGTGGGCAGTGGCTCAATGCCACCTAGTGTGTTGTTTTCTTTCTGTGCTGAAGAAGCACAAACCATCTCATCAGAAAGCCCTTTAGGAAGATAACAGAATCCACAGTGGGTTTTGACTCGAAGTTGACTGACGGAGCAGTAGCAGCTTTTGATGATAAATCTGTCCTGCTGTGATTGATTTGCTTTTCCTCTTTTATCAGAGCTGTGAGAACATCAGAGGCTCACCTGTCTGTCCAGTTTCTGTTGTCGGAGGTTTGTCCCCTCATCGTCTAAAGTGCTGCAGAGAAATGAACGGAAGAAAAAAAAAAAAAAACAGGCTAGAATAAGCACTTACTTAAAAACAAAGACATCTTCATAAATAGTAATGTAAAAAACAAAACAAAAACAACATTTGTCCCTTTTAATAACTTTCTATGTTTTTAGTTTTCTGTCACATGTTTCTGATCATCAAGCAACTTAAAAATCTTCCAGAAGCTAATTTTGTAAAATGTTTTCAAGTATACAAATTATAAATCCTGGTACAAATGAAACAATGTAAGAAACTGGATAAAAGTAAGTAAAATGTTACAAAATATAAATACAGAGTGGTGCATGTGAGTGAATATGTTACCGTGAACAATGCAAATACAAGTTAAAAAAATCTATTTATATTCACTAAATACGTTACTTATGTATGAATGCTTCAAATATCTTTTCAAGAACAGAGGGAATAGACAAATTTCAGACTAAAGGAGAGAACACAGGCTTCAGTCCAACCATGACTCAACAAAATCCCTCATCTGAGTTGTATTTTGTATCTGCTATCGCTCATAAATGTAATTCTACGATGCACTGGGTCGATGACAAATACAATTTGCTGACTCAAAAGAAAAAATGTTTTCAGGAAGTATGGCATCAATCACACTGTGATGAACTGCCTGGAGTGTAACTCTTCCCATCAGTCCTCTCCAAAAATTATAGTTTTCCAATAAGCCACTCGTGTCATTGGCATTATTTAATATCGGATGCATTGGAAGGTTTCACAAATTTGTCAAGAAAATTAAACGCATGTGGAATATGTGACACATATCCAATCTGAGCGCTGTAAAAAATAAAAAAATAAAGAGGCTCTGTCTTCATTTGTATTTGACTGACTTTTTATTTATTTTAAACAGAGACAACTAGTATTAATCTATTAAAAACCTGAAGAAATTAGCACACACACACAAAAAAATTAATTTCTGCCCGGTCTCTGGACAGGGTGATGGAAATCAAATATGATTTAAAAGATTATGAATAGATGAAAAGTGAATTGGTGACCACCAGTGTTGGCCTTTCTGCTATACTGTTATGCTATTGCCAGCCAAGCATAACAACCTTCTAAAGGACTTATAATCACACATAATTATGCAAAATAGAAAGTCTTTAAATGCAGAGTTGATTCATTTGAGCTAAATGCTGTAGCTCTTTGCCTTTTTGACTTTCTAACACTAAGTAGACAGTTTGGAAGTGGCTATTAAATTTGAGAACAGCCACTTCTCTAGTGATTTACTAGAAAAAAATCAGCTCAAATGCAAAACTTTACATTTACAGGATATCAGAAATGCCAACAAATTGTATTTAAATGCAACACACTATGGCCATTATTTCCTCTTTGCTTTACATTTCTTTATATCCCACATTTCACACACTAACACAAAATGTTAACTAAATAATGACATTTACAAACCAGCTACCTTCAAAGACAAAATGATGACAATTCATAAGTGAAAACAAAGACATAAAATCCTTGTACAATACCAAAATGAAGAAAATTTTGTATCAAAATGATTCTGAGAATCTTTTTCTTACTGATTTCTTACTGTTTAGGTTTAATTTCTCTCACTTAACCATCCACAGATGCTTCATGTGACATCAGATGAAAGAGTTGTTAAATATATTCCGCATAAATAGTGATTTTCACAAGATTCTTTCTGTCATCCTCTTTATCGTTTGCACTCAGCCCCGATTCCTCACATTCAGAGCTTCAACACCGAACACTGTGACAGGCGTAGGGAATTAAGAAGATAAGGATTTCTTAAAAAATGTATGTTTCTTCATCTGTGAGCACAGCTTGAAAGCAGAATATCTGGGAAAAGTCCCATTTACACTGAAGTTCCGGTAACACTTTATTTGACGGGTTTGAACAAGACTGTCATGAAACAAAGACATTTTGAATAATGTCAACTTTGTATTAAAAGTGTCATGATTTACCGAATGACACTTTATGACAACAGTNCTCATGTTCATGACAGGTGTTATGTCATGTTTATGACGGTGTCATGACAGTCTTATTCACAACCCGTCAAATAAAGTGTTACCGAAGTTCCTTCATAAAAATGGCAAAATGTGAGGAGCTCTGATACTTTGACATTTTGTCTCTGCCTGTTAAAGTGTTCCCTGTTTGAGCAGCTTTTAATTTAAACTATCCACTAATGTGTCTTTAATGTTAGAGTTTGTCCACATGCCTGTCTGTGCTGCTGGCACATGGAGGACTCCGTGAGAGGCATCAGGCTGAAAAAAACACAGACCAAGCTCAGCATAATGACAATGAAATCTAATTATGAACGTATTTGTGACTTTGTGTTTTCCACCAAAGCTTTGACTGATGCCACTATAATGTTGTTAAAGATTCTCCCTGCAGACAAGAACAGCTTTTAATTTATAAAACTTTGTGCTTTATCTTCGTAGTTATTAAATGTTTACAATAGGGTTTTTTTTTTTTCCATGACAAAGTCTATTCAGCTCCTGCATATGAGAAATTTTAGACTTGACATGAAAATGTACAACAAAATCCTGCGGAACATTTTCATTTCTAGTATTCTGTCAAAGTCTGCATTAGGTAAATAAAACAGTTGCCCTCATTAATGAAACAACAGGATATTTATGGAGCAAAAGTGATTAGACTTTTTTTTTTTGCCTCCTTGCATCCAGTTTTCCCCTCAGAGCTTTTCACTCACCAGCGACAAACTCAGTCGTTGTTCATGCAGAGGCCTCTGAGAAAAAACCTCAGTAGCTTTAATTAAAAAGATTTATGCAGAAGATTCAGAGGGAAGGAACCAGAGCAGGGGAGAAAAGATGAAAGACTGCGAGGTGGAGGTGCCCCTTGATGTGTGTTGAATGGGGGAAATTATGTTAGGGATTTTTTTCCATCATCAGCTCCATCAGAATTGGCTTGTTTTTAACATACATTCAGGTTAATAACAGATTTTTTATATCAGTTTTACATGTTATCATAGAATTCATCATTTTCTTTAATTAACTTTTACTGGTTATGTTGCTTTATTTGCTATGCAAACTGGCAAAGCAGCTGTATATGTTGCTATTTCTTAAACTATCTAGGTATTTAATTATGACCCTTGGTTTTAAACAAATACATTTTGCAGATGTCAGCCTGCTGTGGAAGAATACATCCAGATATATCTGTAAAAAAAAAAAACAAAAAAAAAAAAAACATGTCTGTATAGCACAATATGTTTTGTTTCTCCTTTAAAGCGATTGTGAACAGTTTTTAATTAAATGTTTTGAAAAATGAAATCCCCCTTTTTGTTAGCCTGGGATTTTGTAATTTCAAATGAATTGAAAAGGCCTGTAATAACAGCAAGCAAGTTTCTGTTTTTACAAAACTCTAGCAGACAGAGAAAATCGGTAAAAGTATGAAATGCTGAACTGAAAGCAGAGGAGTTAGTGTCTATTCACACCAGTCCTGCTGAATCATACCCCAGTGCGTTGGCTCAGAAAGTTTGGTTCACTTGGACAGGTGTAGAGGTGTATTCAAAGTCAAAGAGGCGAACTCTGGTCTGTCAAAAACTCTGACGACTCCAAGTAAACCAAATGCAGAAAGCAAACTATAACACAGGGAGTTATGAGTAAATGCAACTAAAAGAAATGCTTGTGTTGGTAAATAGCCTAGATAAATGTATGGTCTCCAATAATATGCACAAATATGTGACATGTTCAGATGAAGAAGCAGTTCAGGAGAAGAAAAGGACAGTTTGTCTTTGTATGGAGAACTAGATGCCCTTCTTGGCATTCTCAGCGCCACTACAGGCAAAGAGGGTAATATGTCATTCTAAAGGTCTAGTTCCTTTGATTATGAAAGAAAGGTCAAACTGGCAGGATATAACAACCCCATTTGAACTGAGTCCCCCGATCTTACTGGGTCTTTGGTGCGAAAGCAATCTTAGTTTTCTTAGCTTTATGATTTGCCAGGCTACTAAACTGGTTGTATAAGAATCATGAGTTTCTCCTCATTCTGTCCATTTCAAATAAATGTCAGAAACATCTGAAAACCCCTTTAGAAAAAAGGTTTATTTATCGTAGTTCTTAAGAACGGCCAAAGCATGACAGAGGCAGTGGAGTCTCTCAGATGAAGCATTGGTTAGTAAATATTCAGCGTGCTGCAGACGACAAAAGCCCACGCAGTCGCAATAAAAATTTATTTACTGCCCACTTTGTGTCACACATGCTGACAAACAAAGGACTCCGTTTCTGCAATTAGAGCATTCGAGAGTGAAAATGGGCATCAGACAGGAAGATAATGACACAAACGTGGCTCCACTGCCACCAGTCAAACCACTTCTCACTGTGAAAAGAGTCTCTGGTCACTGGTTTTCAGGTTGATTTAAAAAATCAGGGAACAGAAGCTGTGCATGGGATCTAACACCAACTGGACATGCTGAGTATACTGATGTGATATGGCGCTGATAGATGAAGATTTATTTGTTCTGACTGGGCCTGCAGAACAACCTGAAAGTTTCCAACCGAGTATTCAAAACATTTAGACTGGTTGACTGCATTCAGATCCAAACCTTGTTATGTGCAGAATGAAACTGCGTAAATGCTGAGAGTTTTGCTGCAAGGGGAAGGTTTCTTTAATCTGAACTAAATTAAACACAATTTGGTTGATTTGGACTTAAGAAATTATTCTGAATCCATTAAAAATTTAATTGAAATAGTGGAAGTCTGACTTCACAGGCACCTTTTTACCAGTCCTACCTACATCACCAGTTTTCACACATTATGTGTCACTGCATGACTCAAAAGTGGTCTTAATTTTTCATTTGCATGGTGCCGACCATGAAATTTGATGGTGTAAAGGAGAAATGAATCAGATGAGGATTGCGTAGATGTAAATTGGCCTTGAAGGAGAGAAGGCATAAATAAATGGGATTTCTTTCAGAAAGCCACATTAGATGATAGTTATTTTGAATAAAATGGGACTTGAGGCATGTTTTTCGACAAAAAAAAAACAGTCTCTTCATTCCTGTCCTTGAAAGCTGGGAGTTCATCTTCCAAGACAAGAGATTTAGCTCTTCAAAGCTAAAAATGTTAATCTTGTGAATTTGCAGTGACTGCCCAAAGAGGACTCTTCTTTGTGTGCCTTTGTCAGATATGCATCCATCGTTTTGGTCAGTTCTGTGAAGGCATGTTTTGTGCCTGCTGTTTCCTTAACCTCTGTACAGAGGTCCCTGCATTTTTAGAGGCAGCTCCAAATGAAGCTCAGTGAAGGTTAACAAATATCTCTGCATAAAAATAACTCACATTATAGTTATAGAGATTTTTGTTGTTTTTTTTCCTGTTTTGTATGGTGATTGCCTAAAGACAGGTTTGTATACAACCTAAAATTCATAATAAAGTCACACACAGATACTATTCATATCTTATAGCAACCACAAGCCAATGGCATCAAAGCAAGCAGGGGAAACCATGGCAATAGGTTCTCAATCAGAGCAAAGAGTCAGCAGACTGCACTTGAAATGATTAGAACAGTTACGGTTTTGACAGCGGGAGGCTGTAAGCTCATTAGGGCTCCAATTTGTTTGTCATTTCCAAAAAATCATTTTGTTATCGGGTACAAATGGCAAGAGTGCAACATCTGCAGTAGTAAAACTCCAGGTGGCATATACAACACACACACACACGCCAACACACATCTCACTTTTCTGCAAAATGGAAGGAAGTTACCAGGTGATTTAAAGGACAAAATAAACCAAAAATCATGGAGATCTATGAATGTAACACTGCAACTGAAATCCATGACACCTCAACTGAAATACTCCGGTTTAATTAGACATGTTAACAGAAAACCAAGATAAACATTTTTCTTGCCAATCTACTCTAACTTACTTCATACTGATTGATTTTTTACTAAACAGTAAAAAATAAATGCATAAAATGTCCACCACTCTATGATTTTATCACTTCGATATTCCTCTAATCATTCCTATTTCTTACATCTGGAGGATCACACAGATATACAAAGATTTTCCTTTAGCAGACGAATGCAATGTTCCTTTCGCATGCTCTCGAGAACACGCTACGGTACCTGTAGGGAATCCAGTCAGAGGAGTGCTTGGAGCTCATTCTGTGTCGACCGCTGCTGCCGTCTCTGCAAGGCTGACGGCCTGCAACAACCAGCTAGAGTGGCTACGAGGTCTGAGCACGGCGATCACAGCCACAGAGCCCGCATCTCCTGTTCATCCTCTGCGCTCAGCTCTCTGCTCCCAGCCTGTCTCTGTATCTCTGCTTCTCCTGCAACTGTGGAGCGGTGGATGATTTAGAAAAAAATCCACTCTGACGGCCGCACGCTTCCCTTCAGGGCAGCACGCCGAGCACATGAAATAAATTCTTCTCGTCCATGCGTATGCCTCCAGTCAATGCCTCTCCTCTTTTCTCTCAGTTCTCTGCACTGGCTCTCTTTCCTCGCTCTCACTCTGTAGTCTGAATCTCCCTCTGCTCCTTTCCCTTTAAATCTCCCCTCCTCCTCTCCTTTATTCCCAATCCAAATCCAGCTCTCTGCCTGTTTGCCCCGATCAAACTCCCGTTATCTGTCTCGCAGCATCACCTGCAGCAGCAGCAGTGAAAGTGAAGACTTTAGGGGGACCAGGGAGAAGAGACCGTCCTCTGCTTTGCTTCTTTGATAATCCCACCACGCTATTTCTGTACCGTGCCACCCACTTATTCTCATGCTACCCTCCACCCTTTCTTTCTACAGTCTGCATCTTACTTGCATCTGATCTGTGCTGCATAAGGCATGTGAAGCAGGGACTGGGATGTGTTTTCTGGGCCATAATTTATTTATTCGCAGCAAAGAGACATTAGCATATGACTGTGCTGACCAGTGCCAACAGCCTTTAATTCAGCACTTTCCACAGCCAGACAAAGGCACTCTGTGATAGTGCCACAGCTCAGAACCTCACTCCGCACACATCTGCTTCCGCCCTCCCTCTGCCACCCCTCACTGTCTCTACACAAACACACACTCCTTACTGTGCTCTCTGGGTTATTCAGGAGTCCATCCATAGGCAGTTAAACAGAGCAGCTTCCCTGCAACGACGCTGGATTACAAGGAGTCAATTCATGTCAGATCTGTAAAGCAAGCAAGCTCATTGTGACTGTGTTCGCTGCATGTATTGATCTCTCTCTAGTCAAAAAAAAACAAAAAAAAAACATAAAAAAACCAGCAGCAAGATCTTTCTTACATGAATAAGCATATGACTCCACTGATTACTGAGTTCAATTAAAAATTCCTGAAGCAAACACAAATCACCTAAAAGAGTGGAGCTATTTCTTAAACTGCAAAATTTATTTTTCCAAGGTCGGAACAGTGCAGATCAAGATAAACTCACCCTATGATGCTTAATTTGGAATGCAACCTTAGTTGTTCTTCAGTTATTTATCGATGCTTTAAAACAAACATCGCTTGTTGAGTCTGGAGGTTGAGTGCCAAATGAAACCAGCAAGAAAATAAAATAGCTGTGAAAGCCAGGTGAGCCCTAAACCAGAGCCAATTCCTAATGTGTTAAAGCTACACAAATGTCCCGCACAAATCCTCAAACAGGCTGCTGGGATTATCACAGAAGACTTTCTTCTGTAAAATAAGAGATAATTTACCTCATGTCTCTTTATGAGACTTACAAATCCTTTGATGGTATAGGGCATAAATTGTGCATTTATTTGCCCCAAAAAAAGAAAAAAGAGCTAAGAAACCTTGGTAACATAACAAAACCTTTGATATTGTACCATAGTGATGAAAAGCCAGTACGAGTTTTTATATTAGGTATAGCTTTCTGCCAGTTGTGCCCTTATAATTTTTCCTGTTTCTTATTTGTACATGTGCCAAAGTTCATGTATGTCTTAAACTTATGATTCAATGCAATATTAAAGAGCTATTTCTCTGTTGTTCAAGGAGCCTGGGCAGTATCAAATTAATAATAATACGCTGAACACAGATTTACTTTTTCTCAAATTATAAAAACAAAAACTAAAATCCCTTCTTGACATTAGAGCCAACATTTAATTCATGTTGTGAATTATGATTTGTAATCTAGTAAGATGAAAAAACTCGTTTTTAGTTTTCTTAAAAACTACTGCGGAAATTCACTCATTCACTCATATAGATTGTCATAAGATTTTTTTTGTTTTTTACTTTTTTGGTAAGTGGCGACATAAATGTTTTGGGGGCTTTTTTATTATTTTATTTTATTTTTTCCTGGCAAAAGAGCCTTTTAGGTCATACCTAAAAGGCCGCCAATCACCAACACTGGATAAAGCTGTGGCCTTCTCAAAAACATAAGCAGACAGCTGAATGATTTTTGATGTATTGTAAAAGGTTTTCATTAATACAAGGGCTGAAAAGGGGGATTAGATATTGAAGGGGATAACATTTTGGTACAACATTGGCTTTCTATGCATGTTCTGCAAAAAAGCTCTAAAAAAATTGAGCTTTGGGAGATGCAGATTTTAAGGTCAATGACTGCATGTTTTTAGATCAAAACCACAGCTGGTAATGTCAGGAAAACTGAGCAGAGGCGGTGTAACATGGTCACTAATCCAGCCAAATTTATATATCTATGGTCTTTATCTTGACAACTCCACTCCCTTTCTTGCAGAAAGGTCCTATTTTTCCATGCTTTTTGCTTTCCATCCTTTTTCTTCTCTGCTAGAAGTTACAGTTTTTGCCTGGCTTTTTGGTTAAACTAGAGGAGGTGAAGCAGAAGCATTAAAACTATAAATTCGCTCAGCACAAGCACATTAAGCACTTTCAAATTGTGTGGCCTTAAAAAGAGGCTATTTCAAATTAGATTAAAAAAAAACAACAACAAAAACAAAGTGTTCAAGAAACAGGGCAGTATAAAAAGAAATGAGCTCACAGACTAATTGCGAAAGGTCTCATTCACTCCAGTAAGTTACCAGAATTCATCCATTTTTTATACACTATATCCTGTTAAGCATCCTCTGTCCACCACCACAGAAAGTAACAGCAACATGAGACTAGAAATTTAACTTCTTTTTTTGTTTGTTTGCAACCCTTTAAAACGCTCAAACAGTGTATTTCCAGTCTAAGTCAATGTTCAATTCCTCATGCTTTCAAGAAATATCTTGTGGCTCTTCAAAAAATTTAAACCAGTTTATCCTCCAGCTATTTGCTTATATTTCATATCTTTATTCCACAGACCACTGTTTAGGAGATAAAAAAAAATACAAAACATGTTTAGCAAGTTAAAAAAACATTTACACCCTTCACTAAGGCTGTAGCAATACACTAATCTCAAGATACAATACGATATGCGATATTCTGCTCATAATACAATATACAGTATATCACAATATTCTGCAAACAATACAATTCTGTGCATTTTTAAGATTTTTTGAAAGGGACAGAGTCATTTTGGTGACATTTTGTGGCTGTTCCATAGACGTGGATAGAATTAATTGAACTGCTGGTGTAATAAATGTTGTTTTTGTTATAAATATGTTATACATTTGCTTTGTTTAAATGTTAATTGTGTGGCTTTCCGTATTTGGTTATGCAGAAAAGGAACCTTTTTTGTCTCATTCACTTGTATTAAATAATGTAATTTATCTATTTCATTTCATTATTGAATTAATTGTAACTGGTTGTTTCATTACATGTCATTTTTAATGACATGTAATGTACATGTGCATGTGAAACTGCCTAAAAATGTCATCTTTGATTGCTGTCATTTTATTCACGTGGATTTGACATAAAACTCAAAGTAAGATTTCATGTATCGATACTCGCGAATGAAAAATCGATATTTTCTGAGGAAAAAATATCGATAAATATTGTAGAATTGATAAAATTACACAGACCTACCCTTCACAATTATCCATGACTTACAGTTTTTTGCATGTTTCTCTTGATATTTTGATATTTCTTTGCTAAATGTTTGTGAGGATGTCCATCCTCACACGGATCTTAAAAATTCAAGTCAAGACAATGACCAAGTCACTTCAAAATTGTAATACTGGTTCCAGTCAGAAGGTTGGTAAAATTGAAAGATTATTTTAGAACTACACCTTAGAGGGGTATCGAAGATTTTGGATTAAACTATACTTCAGACTGGTGACTATAAATCAGATCTTCAGAGAACAGGTGTGACCGTTATCACATCACTATATCTGAGTGACTAGAGACAGTGAATTCAGGTGTGATAAACCACAGTTAAGTTTTAACAGGCGCGGCCTGGGAGCAATCATTTTTTCACACAGTGCCAGGTAGGTTTGGATTTTTTTTCACCCTTTATAATAGATACCTCCATTTAAAACTGCATTTTGTGTTTACTCGTGTTGTCTTTGACAAATATTTAAGTTGGTTTGATATTCCGAATCACTGAAGTGTGGTAAACATAAAAATAAATATAAAATTAAGAGGAATCGCTTTTTCACACCACTGTATGTGCTGCCAATAACACGCATGCTCGTGTTACATTTGTCTCTAGTAGCTTTTGATGTAAAAACAGAAGATAAAAACTTGAGCCCTTTGTCTGGAGAACCAGTATAAGCTCAGCCCCCCCATTTATTGCAGAAGGAAGGTCTTTGAAGTTTGGCTGGAGTCGTGAGAGAATTGTAAGTGGGTGGAAGACCAACTAACTTTCTTAGTGACTCCCATCTTTTCTTTCTTCTTTCCCTTCTGTCCCTGGGCTAACCACCAGCATGAAACAACAAAACAATAAGATCCTCTTGACAAATTACATGTTTCCAGGCCCACAATTTGTCCCCTGTTTTCCCAGAGGCATTTTACTGTTTGGTAACAAGAGGCCAGCAGGACCATTAATTATAATAATGGACCTGGCATAAAAGACACACTGATGTCAAAATGGATATCTGGCTTGTGTCTGCCTGTCTCAGTCAGAATGATTGAAACACAGCTGCAAAGCACACAGCGTTAATAATACAACAGCCTCATGAGTGAAACAGCAGATGTACCAACTGATGAGGGACTTTTTCAGTGCTAATAAATATATTTTATCCACTAAAATCAATGAAAAGAAAACCTGATATGGCTCCATATTCACAAGCTGCTAAAAACAGAAAGCCTGTTTCCAGCATTCAGAACATTTTGTGTTCCTAGTTACATATGGCAGTTGTTCTCTGTCCTTTTGAGTGTACAAGTTGTACTTTGCAAGAATCCAGTCTATGGCTTTAAACACCATCAACTCAGGCATCCTCCAACAAAAGCTAAAACAGCAAACTGTGCTCACCATCATCTGTCAGTGGATCACCAGCCTTCTGACTGATAAGCAACAGCAGGTCAAGCTGTTGAGCATCTGCTCCTGCACAAGGACCATCAGCGCCAACGCCCCCTTGGGTTGTGTTATCTCCCAGCTGTTATTCTCCCACAAATCACTGATCCTCGGGGGACCCATTTGTGAAATTTCTAAATCCCGCAGATGACACCACTGTTATTGGTCTGGTCCAAAACAGTGATGAGCCTGCGTACAGGCTGGTCGGCTACAGAGGTCAGAACCACCGGAAGCTTAACCCACTGAAGACTGTTGAGATGACATACATAGAGTAGCCTAAAAGACCTAAAAAAGCAACGCCCTATGCATTGACATAAATACATTTAAAAATTAGGAATACATATCTATTGTTTTGGAAATGGTTAATAAGCAATTTTTAAGGCTTTGGGATTCCAGTGAACCACAGTTTGAGTAATTATTCACAAAGGAAAAGAACATGGAACCTCGGAGATCCTTCCCAAGAATGTCAAACATATCACAATTAATCCAAATGATCTTCAACAACTAAGCTAGGAGGTCACAAAAGAACCAAAAATGGCATCTACCATTATGAAGATCCAAAGAACATCCACAAGATCACAATGTCTGAAGAAAAATAAGTAAGGGATTGGAAATGGTACAGTAAAATTCCCGACTTAAATAAAATAAAAGTGGAAGACAATCAAAATACACCTTGCTAGTTAATACAGTTGTTTGATGGTAGTTGTAGCTGCCAATGTAACCCAAGCATTTGTTAGTTTTAAGGGCTATTTCTTTTTCACATAAGAGAAAAAGAAATAGGGCCAGGCTTGAAGAACATTTTTCTTTCTGAAAAATACTTTTTTCAATATTGCCTTTTATGTGTGGAGAATCCTGGTTTAGCTCTTAAGTTTAGCAGACTTCATTTCTGAAATTAGTCACATTTCAGAAATGAATGGGTTAAGAAAAAGATGAAAAAAACCCTCTGAAAATGGTCATGTACTAGAATGGCATTGTGAGAAGTAGAAACAGATGTTTCTAAACCTTCACAAAGCCTGGAACTACTGATTGCTGCTGCTTTCACGGGTTAATTTACATAAGTCTAATATAAAGAAACAAGGCATTTTCACAGTATTGCATAAACTTCTTTGATATATTTTCTTTGTTAATATATTTCTGTTTCACACAATAGAACGCAATTACTAATATTTATCCATAGGTAATTGTGGAATATTTTACAGGATTATTTACGTATTTGACATTTCAAACCTAGTCAGGGGAAATATGCCTTTCTCCAGTTTGTCTGGATTATTGAATATATGTTTCTTTTTCTCCACTTTTTCCTAAAATATCTGTAACGCTAGATTAATTAAATAAAGAACAGAAAAAAGAATTCAACTTAGAAAATAAGTCCCAAGAATTAAAGAAAAATGCATATCCTTATTCACATATTAATCAATTTAATTTTGTTGTGACACCAATTGACTATGTTCTGTGTTTTGTTTTTGTTTTGAAGATATTGTTTTTAATGTATTCCTACTTGTTTGTTTTGTTTTGTTTGTTCTTTTGATTTCTATTGCTGTTATTCATTCTATTACCTGGTTAATTATTTTGTAGATCAATGCCCTTTTGTGCTTTTTGTCATTCTATAATGTTTGTTGTACAGACACCTGCTGACAAATAATTAATATATGTGGGGGAAAAAAAGAATATATGCTTAGGTCTAAACAAAAAGATTTTGGGTGAGCCAGTTAGGACTGAAAGAGTGAGTCAGAGACTGGATCCACATTACGTCACATCACTCACAGGAGCTGCTGCACTTCAGCCTGGAGGAAAGCCAAGGGATCAGGACACTGGAAGTAAAGAGAAGCCTGCATGCATCAGGACTTAGAAGATGGATGGCATTTAATAAGGCTCACCTGTTAAATTATGCACAGACATAAAACAGCTGAGCAACAGAAGGGGGATTTGCCCACAGTGGATATCAGATGGTGCAACATCTTGTGAATAAGTGCAACTTAGTGTTGCACAGAAATAAGAGGTTTCTGTTTGCCCTCTTCATTTCACCAAATACCCAGTTCCAGAAATTGTTATACAATAACAGTTAACAAGAAATAACTGTGTAGGTTGCAAGTAAAAATGGTTTTATCGAGTTTATTGAGTTACAACAAATTATATAGACTAAAACTGAAGAAAACATATTTGACTATAAAGGCTTTCCTGTACAAAAGCCTACAAGGATTTTCACTTGAGTACATGATTGGCAGATGAAAAATACAATGCGCAAACATGTCATTGGAGCACTCACTGAAGAAAACAGATAAAAACGAACTGCAAAAGGCAAAGAAGCTTTTGTTCCCTCCTGTCCTCGGAAAATTAACAGAAACCTGGAAAACTGTGATAAGACTGTGCAATCAAGCTCCGTCAGTCTACTCGAGAAAGTTTAGTCACAATTAGTCTACATCAAATTAAGTTGACCTGATGTCCATGTACATTGTATAAAAAAGATGCATTGCCCTCTTTCCTCGCTGCCTGACATAAAAAGAGACAAGTGTCTTTTTAATGCAGTATATGTAAATGTTTGATTTCAACTGTATGAGGTTGAAATTAAATCCCCGGTACAGTTTGAAGAATGCGGGGGCATCTTTATTTTAAGCAGAGCTGTAAATTTCCGAGGCAAATAGAAACGCAGTGTTCAGGGTTAGAAGTGAAAATTAAATCTTACAGCTTCAGTGATAGAAAAGGGTGTGGATTTATTCTTGAAAAGAGAAGGGAACGAATGAGCTCACAATTCTGTATTTTAATTAAATGTTAAATCACATTTTCTCTTTCGTTATTCCACTGATCCATCTAATTAGACGTTTTGCAGACAATTGTGCACCTTAAATGTAATTATGTTTGAATTCATTGCTGAAAAACAAACTTCAGAAAGTGACTGACTTGCTGCCTCACATCTACAAACGCATGCAAATACAAATACACTCTCACGGTTCTTGTATCAACATAAATCCCTGCATGACACTGCACAGTGGCCATCTGAGGGTATGCATAAAACATGATTTGGGTTAGAAAATGTCACGCTGGATAAAAGCGCTTCCCAGAATCCCACTGAGGCAACCAGATGGACTGCTTCAACACACCAAAGTTCCTCTCTATTTCCCCATTCAATAATGCAGCTTTATGTCCACATGAAGCTACATTCAGTAACCAGCTTTCTTATGAAATAGCACAGAAGAAGCACATATCTGAATCTTTCTAAAAAAGACTTTTGCAGGTGTTACCTTTTGCAAAGGAAGAACTAAAAGTAAGATAAATGAAATACAAGACAAATGTGAGCTATGGATGTCCCAATTATGTCTAATGCAAAACAAGCTGAAAACTAAGCAAGATGCCCATCATTGAAGACAGCATGTTGTTGATAGGTTTTGTCTAAATAGTGTAAAAAAACAACAACACTGTAGTGCTATGAGTACCAAAAATTTATGAACTCTGCAAAACCTTGTCACATGCCTTCAAAAATTGTGATCTCTGGCAAAATATTGATTACTGCCGCAATGAATATCCATGATGATGTCTTACTCAAAATTTCTGCTTTGTAGCAATGTAGCAAGCATGTAGAGACTTCACTTGAGCTCCTTATAAATATCCAATTATTTGTGCAATATATACAAATGTGACTTAGTGTTGAGCCGTATCTGAATGATGGCCAGAAACAGCAACAACTGCTGTCAAGCATTTACAATAACTGGTCCAATTTTTCGTTAGGCCACAACATTTCTGTCGGATCTAAGTCCAAACTTTATCTTAGTTCCTAAAAAAATATTTTGTGTTCTTTCTTGTGAACTTTTTGTTATGATTTGGATCATTGTTATGTTACATTAAACAAGTCCACTTGAATTTAAGGGGGGGAAAGTGTACATCAACAAAAACAAGTACCTCTGATAGTCTTTTCGCTACTTTACTTAACAAGTATTTGCTAAAAAACTGTAAGTGTGAAGTTTCTACACGACAAAGTTACTGGATTAACTAACTATATATAGTTAATGTCTGTAATCTTCTGAAAAAGGGACGTGTGATTAAAATGTGTTTCAAGTTCAAACTCACCAACACATGCAAGCAAACACCTGACTATCCCTGGCAGGTTACAATTCCTATATTTTATAGTCCTTATAAAATGCCAAAAAAAAAGGTACCAGTTTATAGAAAATGCCCCTCCCCCACCTGTTGATGCAGTTTGGCTGTAAACTGTTCCACTTCTCTGCAGCTTATCGAGGCTTGGAAAAATTTGCTCTGCTAACATCTAAATTTCTAACATCTGTTAGTTTGATATTCCTCTGATGTTGCTCTGGGAAGCGTAGAACAGCAGAAAGTTATGATAATCTTTATATTTTGAAATTTTTTAATAGAAAATTATTGTAATATAATAAAAAGCAATCGCACCATGTTTTATGAATTACTTTGAAAGATGATCAAGAACAACTACAAAAACTTCTAAATCCAAATCTAAAATAAAAGAGAATAACTTTAAACTTAAACTCTAGCTATGGTTTTATTTTTATCTACATCTGTCCTTTCAGCAATCCAGCTAAGAAACAGACAAACAAACCCAACCATATAATCTCCCCAGCAAACGTAACATGATATTTGTTAAACATTACGTAACACTGCATTAAGAAGACTCAGACACTGAAATCAATACCTCTGTGCGACAGCCAGAACAACGACTATATATCTTGGGCGTTGTTAAAAGGCTGTTCACATTTAGAAACCACTCGTATCCAGGGGCAACAGACCAAGGCGACATACTGAACATCTTAGTCTAACCAGAGGCACAAAATCCTCTGTAGAACGATGAATCATCTTTAAAAGTATCTCTTTGTTTATACAGAGTGGTCTTGATCTAGACAGACAAATTATTGCTTAAAACTTGCAATAAAGCTTTTAAACTCTCTCAGTTGCTGGGACTAATTATATGTCTTTTTGTTCAAAAAGGAGAACAATCCTGAGTCGGATTTTTCTTCGGCACAAAGAACGCATTATCAGATTTTACTTGTTCCAAGGATATAACTATATCCCACACAGACTGACGCACGATGAACATCTCTAGCACCTCACTCACAAAAAGACAGCAGAGAGCGACGTTAAATGACAGAGTCGCCTTGTCTGGTGCTGTACAGTGAGTCCTGAATCTATCTTTAGAGGATTACATCCATGTGACTCACTCTTTCTGCTCATATTTTTCTTGGTCTTTTTCATCTTATATTATTACTGGCAGTCCCACACACAAACATCATCATTAAACTGGAAACCTCCTTATAAGCACATAAACCAATTTACATTTGGCAATCAGCAGAAAGCAATGACTAAAAAACAGATTGTGGTGGTAGAGATTTCATGCCTGTGACTCTTAACAACCTCTCATACATGCCAGGTGCCATTAAAACACCAATCAAAACAACAATCAGGTTCCTTAGGAAGATTAAGTCCACGCAATATTCTTAAAAAAAAAACAAAACAACTATTAATATAATTTTGATATTTTTGTGAGCAAGCAGAGCTGATGAATATGTTGGATCCAAATGGATAAGCAAATAGATAGAGGGTGTGAGATAGATGTGGTTGGAGCGTGAGTGAGTGTTGTTCACGTCACTTTTGAACTCAGCGTCTCTGTGAGGAGGCTGACGTTTCTCCCTGTAAGTCACACTGAATCATCTGTAGCTTCGCTCTCATGGCAACAGCTGACATTGAACATCATTTAAAAGCTCACCAGTTGGCCATTTATCCATAACATCTGCCGGTGGGGAAGATAAAAACGCGCAAACACTCATGCATTACTGCACTGTCAGTTGCCACAAGTATGATTAATTAACATCTTGCTTTGCCTGCAGGGCGAATCACTATCATGCAGCAATGAGGAGCAAGAAAATAATAATTTTCTTAACCTGATGGAGGTGCTGTTGAGCTCTGATAGAAACAATTGTAGTAACTAATCATGGACACATGGCTGTGCTGTAAGACAGCATAACGTTTATATTCCCTGCCAAATAACTCATAGCAGCAGTTTGAAATGGGAGCATAAATAATTTTCCTTTTTTTTTCTTTTTTTTTTTTTACTATTTTACTAATTAAAAATAAATTTTTACTTTTTTTTGTTTTTTTTTGAAGAAGAAGAATTTAAAAAATTTTAATAACTTAATTCTTTTTTTTATTTTTAATTTAATTTGTTTTTTGTTGTTTTAAATCCACAAAATACTTTTTTGGGGCCAGAATAAAGCATTGCACAAATTCCATACCTGCAAATCAGTGTGACTTCTGCTGTTGTTTTTGGGAGACCAGTTCAGATAGGCTTCACTTTGGCAAGTGCTGCTCTCATGTCATCTTCACAGCAAAGTCTGTTCATTTTCTTCTGCTTTTGCTCGACATATTTAGTATGGATTAAAATATTAAGAAAGAAACCACGCGACGTACAACTATGACAGCCGTTGAATACTACGCGCACTAAATTCCCCGCAGCACTGATTGGCCAAGCAATGTAACATGATCCTCTGCAGCAAGTGATGGCCAAGTGGGGCGTGTTATCACGTCTTTATGCAAGTGTGTCTTTACCTCCATGGCAGAGGCTCCTCTGAACCCCTGAGACCGACTCATCGAACCCCTGGGCTTCCATCGAACCCAGGTTAAGAACCACTGAGGGCTCGAACAGCATAATAGGACAGTATAATAGGAGTACTGTGGTTCTAATAACACAAAAAGTTAAAGCTCCACTGCTTTGTTCAACTGTGGCACTGAAAATCCCATCAGCAGGCTTTCATCAGATTAATTATTTGCTTTTTAAATGTGTGTATGCATGGGTGTCATCAGAGTAACAAGTTATAATTATACATGTGGGCATCCCATTATGATAAGGCTTAAAAACTTCCTCTGATGGGATCTTAGACTTATACAGGAGATCAAAATATTATTTTCTAGTTCAAATAGAAGACAATTTGTATGCATTTTTTAGCTCTACACAGTAGAGAAAAGTTCATCCCAAATACTTCAAAATTTTTACATAAATCCAGCCAAAAGAAATGGCGCGATGGATGGCAGCTGTTACACACTGTTGTTTGAGAAATCATAAAGAACTGATACTTGTTAAATATCAAAAAAACTTCAAAGTAACAAGTATAACACTATAAGATCATGTAAGAAATAAATGCTTGAAGGATCACATGACAAACACGTCACAGATATCAGTCCATCCTGGTCTTAATGTTTTACCTATCAGATTCACACCATCATGACTGGTAGAGGGAAAAAGCAAAGTTTGCAGGCTATTGTTTATCTACATGCTTTTTGCAAAAATGTAGTATCACTTCACAATTTATGCCACGTTGCCTCACCATAGCAACAGCTCTAGAGGCAGATCACACACATGTCCACCAGAAGTACAAAGGTTTATGCAGGGAAGGAGCTTCATAAAAGAACAGCGAAAGGGAACGGAAATAATGTATTTTTTATATCTAAGCCTTTTTTAAAAAATAACAAAAAAAAAACATGTTTCATGTACTTGAAAGACAAGCAAAAAAAGAAAAAAAAAACCATGCAAATTTCCACAGAAGTCCACAGCACAATCGTTTTAATTCCGATCCACTGATTAAAGAAGACATTTTTAATGGATATAATGGATTTTTAGGGGTTGTACTTTGGAGAGTTCATTCAGACGCTCTTTGATAAGTCTGTGTGTGTGCAAGCAATAGAGGCACAGCTCAGCTGTGCAAGGCTCTATATAAGCCAAAGCTTCCCCTCTCACTTTGTTTACCATGCTGACTTCGGACATTAACCTAAGGCTCCTGCTCTAAAACTTATGTAAAATCAACTTTGAGATTTTAATCATCATGTCATTTCCTCATCAAAGACATAACTTGCTTTGATTCTTTCAATAATGTTTGAGGAATCCTTGAATCTCTTGTGGCAGTCATTAGAGGGTGCCTAAATTATTACTAAAAACATGCAACTTGATCCTATTAATCAGTGCCATTGCTTTTAAGCTATTTTGTAATTTGTTTTAAACTTGTGCATATGTTTTAATTTGTTTTACTTTTGTGTACCAGGTTGTTGTTGTGTTGCAGAGTTCTGCCCAGGTCCCTCTTGAAAATGAGATCTGGATCTCAATGTTGTTTAACCTTGTTAAATAAAGGAAATAAATAAACAAATTAATAAATAGTTCAATGTTTACCCAAAGAACCACCTTGAACCTCCTGATCCATAATGTCATGCGAGTCTGCTAAGCTCATCATTCAAATGACTTCACAGTCCGACGCTTCTAAGAGCTATTTGTAAAAGGAGGAGCGCTTTAATTGAAAGAGTTGGAGCTTCTTAAAGAGACAAACGCCAATTTCAAGTCATCAAATTGCAAAGTCAAATTTCTTTTAAATCATTTTGGATATATACAGCATTTTTATAATAACTGAAGGTAACACTTTCTTGATTGTGCTATAAAATAGCACTATTTATCTAGAAAACACTTAATAATTTGTCTGTTGTTTAATGCTGGGAGATGGAAATAAGACATGCAGAGAACTGTTCAGTCTGACTATCCTGTGGATAAATTACTGAAAAAAAACAGCAGATGTATATTTAATTTACTTAATTTAAGATTTTATCAGCAAATATTCCTAAACAGAGTAAAGATTTTGTTAAAGAGGAATATAATGGTTGACCCTGAAAATTAATTAAAGGTCTCCCCTAAGAGAGGATAAAACTATGTTGGCGGGCGTAAACATTTCATATTGCATGTACTTCTCTGTTTTGTTGACCTGTCCAGAATAACCAGTAGATACAGACACCAGCCCCCTCGTGACCTGCAAGGATAAGTGGATATGAAATATGGATGGATGGATATTATCGGTATACATTAAGTGTTTTAAAAATTACTGTGAAAGAATATTGCATAAGGATTTTGTGTTCACCTATAAAGGGACAAATGCTGCAGCTACTTTAACTACCTGCCTCTGTCAGTCACAGTTCCTACCACTGTGCAACAATCAACAGATCCAAACTAAGTGAATAAAGATGTGTTTAAATTATTTTGCTTTTAGATTACATCCTGCAGTTTGCAGAATGTCGGAGGGTAAATGTGGAGGATCACTTGATATGCTGCCTATCTCCAGGGGTCGTTCGGCCAGTAGCCAGATGTAGGCTACATCCTGCACAGGAAAAAAAAAATGATATATGGATATGGATATGCCTGAACACTCACCTAATCCTGCTGATGGGAGCAACTTAGCAAGAAAACCTGCCTTTCTTGTGTACTTCTGATTTCACATTAAGGAAAAAGGGACAAACCAATAATTGTAAACCTGTAATTTAGACAATGAGAAAGACATAATTAAGTAAATAAAAAAAATACTGAGAATAACTGAAAACACTTGTCTGGAAAACGAATATAATACAACTACTGGTCAAGCATCATTCCATTGTATATCCATCAAATTTGCAATTTATCACTTGTTTAGGTAAAGATGTCCTGCTGATCCAAGAATTTGTACTTCAAACTTAAACCAATATTACTGTTTTTTTTTATTATTTCTATTGTTTTCTGTGTTTGTGTTGTTTCTTTCTCAGATCAGCCATGTTTCCAGACACAGCTGGATTACCATGTCTCCCCAGATTCCTGCTCTAAAAGCACACCTGCTGCTCAAAGGGCAACTCAGAACTAATCCACTTTGATGTGAAAGAGAACCAACAACCTTTTCTGTTGGAAACTAACAGCATCAACGTAGCAGGGCTGCAAATGCAGTAATACCACCTAACAGTCATTGTGATTTATGAAGGGAGGCAATCCTTTTCTTTGTTTGTTTTTTGTTTCAAGTTTAAATATAGAACAACTGTTTAAAAAAGTTAACTTGACAATGATTGATTTTAGAAGGAAATTTACTTTCACTTAAAGCAAAATATATATATGTATTTGAGGTTTTCCATTACACCTAGTTTAAAAGCAAATTTTTTACATTTGAGGTAAAAAGAAAAACCTGCTGAATCTCACTAGCACAGGGCTATTTTCAGTAAATGTTCAGAAACCTGCATTCTTGCATAAACAGTTGGAAATTAAACCAATGCTTTGAAATTAGAAAAAAAAACAAACTGGTATCTTTTTTATGCAGTAGAAGGTAGGAATAAATCCCAAAAGCCCACAAATCAAACACCTCCACATGCTTCAACAGCACACTCTTACAGTGCAGGAATCATTATCTCTGACTCTTAAGAACCAGAAAAAAAAACTGTTACTTAGGGATGCTTGAGAGCTTTCTGATGGCCTGGTTGACAATCGCATCTAAAATATTTCAGCGTACTGCAGAAGGGAGAAAAATAAAATCTTTTGGCACTGTCTGAGATTATTAGAAGTGGAGGGTGACAAAGCAATGGACTGAACAATAAATGCAGTTTTACGGAGGACATGTTGATCTGCAGAATTGAAGGATTGAAGAACGATGCTGCAAAGATTCCTTTATCAGGAAAGAAAGGCAATGAATTTTAACCTCTTTTAATAAAGATAAGCTGTTAGCACCAGTGAAACGTAACATAGCATAGGAACTATACTGTTAATACCAACAGACATGTTCACTAGACTCATGTAAGAAGGTGAACAACATATCTCTACATGCTCCGTCACAGGATGAAAACATTTATTTCTGTTGTACGTTCTGTTGCTTGTGAGTCAAATATTATATATCCAGTACCAAAACTATGCAAGAGTATGTTTATCTACCATCTCATAGAGTAAAATTTTCCAATATCTAATAGACTCATGGAACAGTTTCCACTGCAGGCAGAGTGAACACTCTCACACTCACACTGTCTGGACATAGCTGTTACTGTAACTACTTTTCTGGGCCAGGCTGTAGCAACCACAGTACCAACCCGCTAGCATACGCACTGCACTAAAGCAAAGCAGTTTTCATCAAATGTAGTAAACAAACAAGTCTGAGGATAAATATATTAGAAAGAGTCTAAAGTAAAATACCAAGCTTTGATCAAATATTTCTCTTCATATAGGAATGACATAGCCCGGCCATTGCCTTTCTACGCAATTTTGCTCAATTCTAATCTTGCTCCACAGTTCAATCTGGGCTTTATCCCGTTGACTTGGATCCCTCTGGTAGAGTTCCAACCAGGCCAATCAGTGAACACAAGGTGAAGTTGTAAATAATTACATTGATTTTCTGTGCTATTTTAGAATTGCCTGTAGTTTTAGCAGTGGCAACGGACGAAGTGAACAAAGTCAATGAAGTCATTCAGTCTGTGTTGACCACACTTCCAAATATCAAATAAAAATTAACAGACGCCTCGTTCGGCTTGGTATTTCTCTCTTGTTAGTGGAGGATGGTTGCTTACAGTGCAGGGAACGTCCAGATAAGATTCATAGCGTCAAACTTACAAATTACGTCAAGCAACGTTAGCAACTGGGTAAAATTTCAAACCTCAACACAGTCCATGTCTCCTGAAAGCAATCGTTTCTCAATAATTGAGAGCCCATACCACCTGTACAAAAGTAAAGTGTAGAATAAGAGGCTGGTTTTTACCAGGCTGCGAATGACAGGAACTTATCAGTTGTTTTAATTAAAGTTGTGTGGAATAAATATGACCAATTAATATCTTACTCACATTTTTAGTTTAAATTACTCTCTGAAGATTTCCACACAGTAAAATGTTTGCTTTCGGTGGTTATAAAAAAAAAGTGGGTTCAGTTAGCATATGCTTGAGGGTGAAGGAAGTGGTGGGATTCCAGTGCTACATGTTCGCCACTTGCACTAATCATATGGTGCCTTAAGTCAACAGTTTAAAAATACAGCAGAAAAAGTCTATATCATCCTACCAACCTTGAAAGTAGACATTTAACAGAGAAGCAATCAAATAAAAATGATAGTCCAATTTTAGTTTATGTACAAGTTGACAGTAGCAATCTAGCACAACTAGTTTCCACAGGAACTTGTTGAAGTGCCAATTAAAATTTTGTATTGCTCCAAAAGTAAGAAAAAACATATTTTATTGTTTCCTGTTGACAGATTTTTACCTGGGCAGATAATCATTCAACAACATATTCTTTAGTGTAGCTGAACATGTTGGACTACTTTTGGCAACTATAACCTATGTGCCACCATGAAATAGTTCCTTTGACAGGCCTGGGCATCAGGGAAAGTTATAGTCCAGTCAATAGGCCAAGCCTATTAAAGAGATGCAGTCGGGGCGTGCTGTGGTGGCGCAGTGGTTTAGCACGCCCCACGTTTGGAGGCCTCAGTCCTCGACGCGGACGTCGCGGG